>JALBCR010001728.1:12500-132325 GCA_030710515.1 Abscondita cerata | reverse complement strand
TTTCTTTCTTTTTAAAAATAGATACCTCATTGTAATAACTTTAATTATTTTAATTTCTTGAGATATTTGAAGATTTATTGTATTTGTAGTATTGTAGTTATAAGCAACTTTTGACTACCATGCATTTCAATTCAATTTACAAAGTACTCGGTAGTAGAAGTTTGTTGTCTCCGTTTTTTACAAAATGGGAGCGTTTTTAATTATCAAAGGAAAAATTGTTTCACAAAACAAATATTCCATGTAATAACTTTTTTCAAAGTACTCGATAAATGTGTGCTGAAAAAAGTTATCAAATCAGAAAATAATTTCGGTTAAAGACCGACACAGTGGACGGTAAAAATAGAAAATGCTGTATTTTGAAAACATACTTAGGACATAAACCAGTTTCTTAAAGTTGAAATCAATTATGTAATCTTTCGATCAATTTATTAGGGATGCTTTGAATTAGAAAAGATGCAAACAAATTCTGGTTCTATTCCATTATTAAGCTTTACCCAATGAAATGTTCTTTAATAATTGAAAGAGTAGTGGTAAATGCTTTTGTTGATTATTTTAGTGCAGTGGACAGTAGTACGCGATTTTTGTCGCGCGTTCTAGAACGTAAAAAATCGACGAAGTTGAAATAACCCCAGTACATAAATCTAGCTCTGAAACCAAAGTAAAACTACGTATATCAATACTTTACATTATTTTGTGCTGTAGAGCAATTGATTTTGAATTAAAGCGGTAGATTAGATGTGATTTACACATATCATTGATTGATGTAGTAGAACACGATATTCGTTTGATGAAATTGTATACATTAGGTGCTAGTAAATCAGTACTGCCCTTATTATACTCATATCTAAAAAATAGAAGTTGTGGGATTAATATTTTAATGTACTGCAACGAACGCGTGTTGGACAAACTAGTAAAACTTGGATCATTATGCTACGTAATATTTGTTAATAACTTTCATAAAATTTTAAATTTTCATGTTTAATGAACAGTGATAACCTAAAATTGTATACCTAAACAGGTTGAGTTCACTGAAGATATCTCTATGTTACAGAAAGGTGTAAATATGTTGTATACAAAAACAAACTGCATTTAAATGTTAATTAGAGTGTGTCAATTTCTAGGCAATATTGCCAATTATATTATGAATAGAACTCTTCTTCAATCATTCACAAATGTCAAATATTTAGGTATAATATTTACTAACAGATTTACTGATCATGTCGATTGTGAATAAGTTCTATATGTCTGGTTTCGTTAAAATATGTACATTTGACTTTACTGACAAGAAAGCAATTTTAATGTTATTCAATTCTTTGTTAGAAGTAAATTAAATTTTTATTTCATGTATTACTTTACTGCCAAGAGTGTCAAATAAAAAAAAATATTCAGTTTGACTAGTAAAGTCCAAATCACATGGCAGTTTATGAACAACTTTATTTGAAATTTTACATTGACCTTGGAGTTTGTGTTTTGACCACGTGGTACTCATCATCTGTCAAATTATTTTTTTTAATAAAAAAGATGGGTTATTTCTCAAAAATACTACAAGAAGTTACTAGAAAAAGCTTATCTAAATGCAGTAGTTCTTAGCCCGTACGCAAAAGTTCAGTTGCATAAGATAATTTTGATTTTGTGTACATTTTTTTAAAATTGTAAGACTTCGTTCTACGTTCTTCTAAAAAAAAATAATTTGGTCACTAAAATTTGGACTAGTATTAGCCTTCTGCTGAAGATGAGAGCATATAGCTTTCGAAATGCATTTATACAGTTTTAAATAAATAAGTTGTGGTAGAAATATATATATATATATATATATATAGATATATATATATATATATATATTTTTTATGTATATAGTGTTTACGGAAAACAATTTTAATAATGAAGATGCTCTCCTTTAGAAGTTAGAGACAGCTAAGATAGTAATAACTATTACTAAAACCATTCATTTTCGACTAAGTCAATAATAGATGCTATCGTTGACCGATTATTACACGAGGTACAAAGCATAAGAAGTAAAGAATAATAATTTCTCAAACTAGTCGATCAATAATGATCATTGGTAATGTTATTAATGATAAATTCACTTCAAAAACATATTTTATTGCTGAAACAAGCATTATTTACTCTTGTTCAATTAAATACGCATAGCTAAGTTGAAGCTTTTGTGTGTATGTACATATTGTTCTTCTACCTCTTGGAGTCGTGTATTTAATAATGTGTGAATAGATAATTTCGTTTCATATTAAATAAATAAAAGCGTTATATAATAACCTCATATTAATAGCTTGTTAATAAAATATAGGAAATTAAAAACAAACAACAGTAATAATAAAACAATAAAGTAAATGTTATGTGAAGTTACTATAAATTACACCAAACCCAAAAACATTTCCAAATTAAATAATAACATAGAAAATAAATTCAATAAACCATATGAATGCGCGTTTGTTCGACTCGAAAACGTTATCGATTAAATGGTCTTATCAACTCATGTTACAGCATAAAAGAATAATTATTGACTAATACCAAAAACATTAACCCTTTCACTAATCTCTCATGCTTTGTTCTACTTAGTGCTACCCTGCACTACGGAATTAGAACTCGCCTTGTTCCTTGATCCCTATGGATCAAAATTTAATTTGATTTACACGCTTGTATTAGTAACATAATTAACTAAATTACTTCATGATTCGTAATTTAAGAACATGCTCACACATGTTATACTTTTGTATGCTATACATTCACAAACAATTTTATTGAATAGTGAAATATAATAATTTTATGTATTATTGCATCTGAATGTATTGAAAAATAAATTTTTTTTCTATTTTGGCTTACAGAGCTATAAAACCACCCAAATAAGTTCTTTTATAGAAAATTGAGTTCTTTTATAGAAATAGAACAATTTTTAATCCGAACAGTGGTAACACTGATTTGACATTAAACGTCAAAACTGTGGTTATGTTTGGCGTGCGTTAATTTAAATCATAATTAATGTTCAGTAGATTTATTTATCTACTTATTTTTATTTCCACTACTTTTTTTTAAATTAAACGAATGATAAATGTACTAATTAAACTTAAACTAGCATTTAAACCAAAGTTAAATGAAAATATTGCTATCCTAGTAATTATACTTCAAAATTCCCTAAATTTAAAATTTTATTTTAAAATCAATCTAAAAAACCTAAAAATAGTATAAAGAATTCGTTTCAGAAGGCATTATAGCGACTCGTACTTATAAAATCTTCTTCTGAAACTAGTTCCTTAATATACTATTGTTTATTTTAAGTGCAAATGGAATTGCAAAATAAAAATTAAAACGGCGACAAAATAAACTGGTAAAATGTGTTGATTTAATTTGAGTTATAGTCATAACTTTGTTAGAAGACCATTAACTAATGACATTTTTCCTTTCCGTCATTAATTCAGGACACTTTATTAATTATGAATAAAAAAACAGTGGGAATGCAATATACTAGAATTATTTATTTATTTATTCGTATGGTACATTTTAAATATTGTATTGTGATGTAAGTGTTATGTATGATGCCCTAGAAGATCAGTATAAACCTGTAGTGTGGTGACGAAACCGTGTGAAATTGTGGATTGGTTCGTTTTGGTAAAGCATTTGCTTTAAGGTTTAGGAAAACCACTAAAACCTAAACATGCCAGCCCTTACCCACCTTAATATTCATATGTAATAATATTAATTAAGTGTGTAAACATTACAGAAGGTAAATAAGAAAAGAAACTATGACAGCACAGCCATTGCATGACGACATATAATAGGCCGGTCCAAGCGCCAGTAACGACAATGACGAAAAAAAAATAGTAAGTTAAAGAAATAGCAAAAAAAATCAGATTCGTAAGCCATAATATAGCTTCATCCGTTAAATTATGAAGGTTTACAAACCCTCCTTTAAACTTTGTTAATTGACAATTATCCACAATATGTGTAACGGTTTCTGGTTCGTTTCCATAGCCAAAATTTGGATTAGAATATACGTTGGTGATAATAATAAAAATATTGGTAAAACAACTTATTGAGATTTATTCACGCAATAATATCCAATATAAAAATAAAGTAATAAAACATTATTTCAATATTTATTAATATAAATGTGAGTTTATTGTCATAGAATAAACGAAAAAAACTTCTTACTTTGACTCGGTACCATTAAAATAAGCAGTTGTGAAAATTTAATTAAAAAACGTGTTTTAATTGTAAAGATTTTTACGTTTAAAATCTTGTCCGATTTGTATAGCATTAAAAGTCCTAATTAACATCACCAAAAACATTAAAACTTTAAACAACTAATATAAGTTATTTAGAATGTAAGAAATATAGTTCCATGACGTATCGTAACGCGACAGACTTTAATTTTATTTATAATATTTACTATAAAAAATACTTAAAAATAATATCCGTTAAATTATAATTTAATTATAATTATTACTGGAAAAGTAAAAGCAAACTATGTAGGGCTAATTGATTTTAGTTTTTTAAAGTAAAAAAACGAACACAAACAAAAAAGGAATGACTTTTATATGTAATCCACTTAACGAGAATCGATAAAGTTTACAAAAAGTGTTTGAAATAATTCAAACAACGAAGTTTTATATTAATTGTTTCATCATTAATTGACTTCATGTCTAAATCAATTTTACCCAAAATAAAATTGTTATATTTCAAAACCAAATTCAAATAAAAAAAGTGGATCGAATTAATGTAATGTAATATAAATGAAAACAAAAATTTTAAATGAAGTATGTATAGAAATTACAAGATTAACCTTTCCCGGAAATACCTAATAGAACTGACAATACTCGGCGGATAGAAATCGTACGACGTCGTATTTGGTATAAAGTAATGATAAAGTTATTAATTAAACAAAAATCACAAGAAAATTAAAATAAAGACTAAAAACATAAAATAAAATTTAATTAGAGTAAATGTTCAAAATGTCTTCCGTTTTTTAAATTTTTTTTATCATTACTTTATACCAGCATCGTTTATTACTTCATACTTTTTCAAATCAATTCAAATATTCAATTCAATTCAATTTAAATAATAATAATTATTACTAGATTATAATGCATTAATATTCAATTTCATTTTGTATATTACTTGAGTAAGCACATTTTATGTGTATTTAAACCACTAGTTTAAGTCTAATTCATCAATAATGCAACAATCATCGTTAAAGTAAATTATTGATAAAAATTTTATGAACTGATGGCATTTCATAAATTATAACTAGAATTTACTTAGCAGGAAACTACTTGTAATTTTCCATTCAATTTTGATAATGTAACCTTTGAACAGTCTACTTAATATTGACGTACGTCATTTCAATTGCATTTGACATATTAAAATGTTAGGTTGATTAGCGAAAAAATACTTTTCATAACGGGTGTAGATAGTTAAAAGTTATAAAAGGTTACAAAATTTTAGAACTTTTTTTTTGAGCAGTATCATATAACATAACAGAAGACGATCTTTAATCGAATTATCTGAATTTGTTAACAAACAAGTATTTATAAACTAGTATTAGAGTAATGTTTAGCAAATATGTGGTGGTAGAAAAAGTAATATAAAACAAAGCAGAGATGCTGTAACTTTATCAATAATGCGACACCCGTTACGCATTTTTTTTATATGAAAGTAAGGAAAAAAGGTCTAAAATCTATACATGCGCTTGTCATTGTTATTATTTTAATTTTGTGTGATTTCTCACTTTGAATTAATGTAATAAAAATGATAAAAAAGTGTTTTTTTATGTTAAATTTTACAAAGAGATTTCCGAATGTAAATTGAAAATTCCAAGACGGTCATATACGATATGTCATATTGCATGTATAAGTTATGTTGGTGTATGAAATATGGATGTTCCACTGCTTCACCTGCAAATTACATTTTATTTTAGCCCAAAAAACACTTTTAAAATATTGATGAAACTATTTTCAACAGCTAAGATTTGTTGGAAATGGACCCATTGCAAAAGTGTAGAATGCAATTATTAAAATATCGGTATAAACTACAGTAATAAAAGTATGTGCATTTCTTGCCAACAGACTACAATTCTATGGTGACAAAAATAAATAAGTAAGATAAGACTAAAAAATAACTAAAATAATTATAATGAGCTATTTGTCTTGCAAAACAAGTATTTTTTGTTGTGGGTCTAATGAAGTTAGCATGGAATATGTCACAAATATATCAAAAGGCACTGAAGTAGGGTCAAATGTAAAACATATACAGTATGTCCCCGAATCGACTTTAAAAAGAAAAACTTCTTATTTTTGTTCTTGATTTCACTGTTGTTAATTTGCTCCGTTTGTTTACAAACCCCAAAACACAAATTACTTTTTATTTAATTTAAATGGATATCCAGAACTCAATTTTTTCAAAATTTCAACTTAAACTCTAGTAGGCGAATTTCATTGAAAAATTCAACTGAGACAGCAGATTTCATGGTCACTGAGAAGTTCTGATCTCATAACAATGGACTTTTACCTGTGGAGTTGTTTAAAGCAAATTGTGTACAGGGTGTCCCATTTTAGTTGTAATTGCTGGGTACCTCGGTTATTAGAGAAGGTGAAAGGATGCGGTTTTTGCAATATGGTGCTACTTATTTATGGAACGAAAGATGCTGTAAGTAGAATTGTCATAGCCCTCTTCGGTTCTCATATACAGACAGATTTTGTAAAGGTTGCTACGAGGATGCTTAGAAGTGCAACATTTTCAAGATATCTGAAAATCGAAGAGGAGCTACGACAATTCTACTCCACGCAATTTTCGTTTCCATAGACAGTAAAAGCACGTATTGAAAAACCGTATCTTTCTGTCCTTCACTAATAATCGAGTACTCCGCAATTACAACTAAAATAGGAATATCTCATCAGTGAGTCACTAGAGAATATAGAAAGGAATTAGAAAATAGGGAAGATCATTATTTGTTAAATTTATTCAATAAAATTTAAGCCCCTTTTGGAATATTTTTAGCAAGAAAATTACATTATCAACTTTTTGAGTTAAATAAAAAAGTAATTTGTGTTTTGGAAAAAAACAAACTGGACAAATTATCAAAAAGCAGAATTTTCTGAAAAATAAAAATTAAGATTTTTTTTCCTCTTTTGAAGTCGATCCAGAGACATACCATTCAGGGTGTTCTATGATAAAAGGAAGATACTTTAGAAGATGATTGCACAGTTCAATTTTAACAAAAAAGTTATATAAGTGGGTGACCGATTTCTAACTGTTTTAGAGATATTTAGGGGTTCATGTTTTCTTAAAGTTTTTGAAATATTGCCTCCAATTTATTTAAATTCCGACTTTACAGCGTAGCTCAAAACAAACCAAATGTACTACGTGAATGAGAATACAATTTGCTCTCAGAAAGTCATCACAAAATAGTCTGATTTTATTCGAGTATTAGATTATAATTGTAACTTTAAATATGTAAATACAGGGTGAGTCAGAAAGAATGAGAACAAGTTAAATTTCCCGCCACGTAATTTACTAAATTTTAGTTTCTACTGTTGGTTGTTGCTTTTCTCAAATATTTTTATTTCATTGTCAGTGCGTCGTAGGGTTTTGTGTATTATTATCTCTTTATTCATTTTCCCTACTCATATTATTTGTTTATAGTGGAAAATATGTCTTTTTCCGAAGAGCAAAAGACTTTTATTTTAAAAGCTCATTATCGAAGTGCTACATGTAATGAAGATGGAACGTGGTCTTATTCAACAAAATCGTATTTGTCAACAATTTAAAGAAGAATTCACCGATGTGGACTTACCTTACAAAAGATTTTGTAACAGGCATATTTGAATTTTGAATCAAATTTGGCTCGGCGATTCTCGCAGCGTCCTTTGTTCAACATGACGTGAGTACGTTACCATTTGACCTTTGCGCTTCGAACGTTTGTTTGTTTTGAGAGGGGTGTTAAAAGATATTCATACCAGTATCGATAGTAACCATTAAGAAGTCATAAATTATTACCTTGATTTTTTTTATCTTAAAAAAAACTAAAATATAAAAACAATATTATATTATTTCCTTAAGGAGTTATATGGGTTATAGTAAAATTAATTATTTTACTGAAACTTTAACATATATCAAAGGAATGGAACTCCAAATTACAGCGTCTATCTATGGCATAAAAAAAAATCACCACACAGTGTCAGTTCGGTGATGATGGTAGCTTAGCTGTCGAAACATGAGTTTGAATATAGTTTTAGTATAGTTTTTGGTGTTTTTTTCTTTAAAATATATAATTAATTACCATTAAAACATCATTTAAAAAAAATTGTTTTTTGGAGACCTATTTGAAAAAATATCTTTACTGTGGTCAAAAAACGGATAAAGCAAAACCCGGTGTGGCCACATTTATAGAATTGATTTAATCTTCATTACATGTTTAGATAATTTATAAATATTGTTTGAAAGGTGAATTGTGTTTACAATTCGGGACAGCAATTCAAACAAAAGATAAATAACGACTTAAAGCTATTTTTCACAGAAACGAACTTAGCAATTTTTATCCGAAAAAAACATGGCGGTTTGAAATTTGGAATATATTAAAATTATTTTAACTCGGTCCTACTTTGTATGCAAAGTTGTATTCTTCTTTTTGTTATCTTATCCTTTTCTCTATTATTCCAATCTAAAACTCTTGATGATTGGTAGGTCGCAAAAAAGAATTTCCCCATCTTCGGATAAATATTGCAAAGTTCATATCTCTAAAAACTAACCATTATGTTACGATTATATTTGCTGTCTTCTTTTCATGTGAAAAAAGTGGGATTACATGATCGTTTCTAGTAGGTTTTTTGTCTTCCAATTTGACAAGACTAATAATATGCGCCCAATTTATTGTTGATTTTGAAAGTGGGCCGACAAAAAACTTCACAGAAAAAAAAACAAAGGTGATGCAAAAAGCTCATGCGGGAAAACATTCTTCCCGCACTTGGTTTTCAAAGCTTTGACATCAAGTTTTAATTAGAATATTAAGTATTATTGTTTGTGTTGAATATGTGTGATGATAAATTCCATAACAAAGAAAGTTACAAGTAACATTTTGGGTTTTAGTCCCGATATAAAAGATTGTACTTGTATACTGTAAACCACGTATCTTATGTAAAATTGTATTTGACACGTGAAGCAAAAGTAAAATAGTTATTTACAATAGAGTGTGGAAAGTAGGATTTTACGGCGCGACAGTTTTTTTGAGGAACGAATGAGTGAGCGCCGAAAAATCACCGTAAACACGAAATTTGTATAATATTTTTTGGTCGACGATTATCATCACATAGTAAAAAGAGAATAAAATTATTTCTACTGATTTTAAGTGGCTGTTTAACCTTTTTGACATACACCACCTAATATGTGTCAGTTCATTTGTTTAACTGACGTGTAGATGGTGCTATCAATATCATCATCATCATCCGTAAAAGATTAATTGCGCCCTTATTCTGTACATTATCGTGTCGAGTATAGTGTAAAGTAAATTTTTAAAATCAATTTATCGGGTTTAAACTTTGTTTATTTTTAAAACGTTTCCAAATAGCTGATAAATCAGTCACTACTTGACCGCATTGTGTGTAAAAATCAAATTTCAAGACAAGTATGAACAATTGAAAAATGTGCTGTACAGTTCAGGAGGCCAAAAACAAAATAAAACTATACAATTCCTTTGAACATTCTGCAATTAAAACAAGCTACGAAAAAAAAATCGAATAAATAAGAGCAAGGTAAACAATGGTTGTAAAACAAAAAAAATTTAAACAACCAACTACTAATTTGAAAATCTCTTTAAAAACTGCAAAAAATTATTCTTAAATCTGTAACTGTGACAGAAGATAAAGGGTTAATACTGATTTATGTAGAGTCCAAATTTGGAAGAAGAAAACAAATAAAACACGTAGTTTAGGAAGATAAAATTTTGTCAGACTTGCAGTATTCATTAATTATTAAAAAAAATTATAGTAGAATTGGAAAACCTAATTAGGTTGCAGAAGTCAAAATCTTCAACAATTTCAATTATAGGTATTTATTTTATCAAGCACCAGACAGAACTCTTAAAATATATGACAAGAATAATAAGTGGCTTTCTCAAAAGAAGAGGTTCGTTTTACACGTTATTTATTATACAAGTAATCAATAAAAACCACTAACAAGTCTAAACAAACTATTAACTATTATTAAATAAGATACACATGTATATGTTTAATAAAGAAAATGTTATATGAAAATCAATACTTCTTAACCTTATTACAAAACAATGCGTAAAAACGTGTTTGTTTGATATTTTTTTGGTTATCTTGTATCCATTAAATTTGTCTAAAACTTCAAGACTAATGAAATCCGAATATTTTATGATTAAATGGCACGTTCAACAAACTTCCATTGAAGAAAGTTAGAAGTTGCTCATAATGAAATTTATAACAATGACAAAATTAAGATAAGTTTCAATAATGGTAATTTTTTAGTAAAGTGACACTATCTTTTATCATAGTTAATAACGTATATAAATATAATTAAATTTATTGTTTAACGTATTGATTTAAAAAAATAAAAGTTGTATTAGTAGAAAATCGTTTTGATATTATTTCATCAAATTACAAGGATGCTTTGATCGAAACCTTGACCCATAAAAGTTTGAAAATGTATGTTTTATAACACGTAAATACAAAAAAAAGGTTTATGTGATTGTCTATCTAAAGTAAGTGCTGTTTTTGTTAATTAACAATTCTCACCATGACAGTCTTACTGTTAATAAACACATGTAAAAAAGCGCCATTATTTCGCAAAACAACAAATTATTTTTATATTTTAAATAAATCACTTGTAAAAATTATAAAATATTTGAACACGTCATACACTAAACCGTTGTTATCCGGCTACTACTAATAAAACCACGCGTATCAACCACAGCGCAATCTCTAACATCACCTCGCTAGATGTCAGCTGAATCGATGTCAACCCCACTGCCTGCCCTTAACTTAAAAATTAATGTTGATGTAGGTCTGACCCAAATAATAATTTTGTTTCAACTGGATTATATACAGTTTGAACAAGAAAAGATCGCCAAAGATCACATGATAAAAGTTTTTCGTGTCACTATCAAATTCAACAAATCGATACAACTTAAATTAGCAGTTGCACAACGTTACGTAAACTCCTTAACACAAAACGAAAACAGAACGTACAAAAGCTTCTTACACAAAAATAAAAAACACGTAGGTATGCATTGAGAAATTGAAAATCGATGCTAAGAGCTCAAGAGTTTTCCACAAGCAAATGACTACTTCCAGTCATGTGGAAAGAGATAAAAATCATTCGAGAAATAAATTTTCCATTTCAGAACCAGATTTTTAACAAAAGCTGTAAGGAATGTGCTTTTTTAACCATTATTTATGACAAAAACGAATAATAATTAAGATAATATTGCGTAGATAATACATATACAAATAGTTATCATTATTTGTTCGCGTTTTAAAATACCAGGCATATTTTTTGTAAATAATTTGAACGCGTTAAATCGCATTTTCAATTTAGGTTGGTGTTGTATCTTAAAAATAAATGTCTAATAATTGATTTACGTGTAATTAGACTATTTTCACGTAATTTGCAGGTGTACAACAGGTGCGGCACGTTGTTTCTTTGTTATGAAAATAATGGCACGATTATAATGGATGTGCATTACCAAACAAGTCAGATTTCAATAATTCATGAAATCATCAGTTCTAAATAGTCCTTATCGAATTTGAATTAATAAATACATTCCTAATATTGAAATTTTCTCATTACGTGCTATGTATAATTGCATAAAAACTTTTCAATGATTTGTTACTTGACAAATATCATAACTTGTCTAAAATATCCCTCAGTATTAGTTAAATCATTGAAATTTAATACAAGCACACCTTAATATCATTTCCTGTATTATTCAAAATGATATTTTAACATTATTGTTTCCGATGCGCAGCTCAGAGTATTTTGTTGCAAACGCTACATAAATATCAAATTTTTGTGGTGTTCATTTCCATTTTTTTTCTTCGAGAAAAGAAAATGATATGGCATTAACATATTTTTTACAAGTAAACAAATTTAAGTGTCAGTTACCATTAAAAATGTATAATATAACAAACGTAATATTAAATAACTACATTATTTGTAAAATGTCAAACATGACTTATTGCTATTCTCTTCAACCTTTATGTTGTTGAGAAATTATTATTTTACATGCTTATTAGTAACGGTTCTATTAGTTGCAAAGAATACCTACCTATTTCAAATCATAATATCAAATAGTATGTTTCAAAAGAGTACAATTTATTGATATTGTATTTTAATTGATTTGATACTAGGTACCTATATTGGTCTTGGCGGATTTTATTTGGTTTTGATTTTTCTATAAAATTGCGAGCGTTTTCTTAATCAATTTTTATTCATATCAATTACAACATTTAAAAAAAACTATTCAGTATGAGAACTGTTACGTTTAGGAAGATCAATTTATAGTAACTCCCTCAGTCGGTAGATGGCGTGCGTTTAGGAATTTGCAACTTAGTAAACTTAAATGGGCGCCAGGCTAAAAGTTACAATGAGTTCTAACGTAAGCCAGCAAACTTACGCTGTACTTTCTAATTATCAAACAAACTTGAAGGTAAAAAAAATTATGAGATATAAGACGGTAGTTATATTTAAATAAATTAAATAATTACATTTAACACACAACGTAAAATTAATTTATTTATTTTATTTATTCGTATAGTACATTATACAAATATTGTAATGTAATGTAAGTGTTATGTATGGTGGCCCAGAAGATCAGTATAAATCTGTATAGTGTGATGACAAAACCGTGTGCAATAATGGATTGGTTGGTCTTGGCAAAGCATTTACTTCAAGGTTTAAGAAAACCACTAAAACCTAAACACGATTAGTATCATATCAATAAAAATAAACGTCAAAACGTACGTCAATTTCGTTAGAGCTTTTTCGTGTTTGTTTTTAGGCGTTTTAAATACAAATATAAAATATGGAAGATAATCAGTACCTTACAGTACTCCATGGTCAACAAGAAAACATGTTGTTCCTGAGAATCACCACTTTGGTTTCTGGACTTGCTCATCAAGACCCGCTCGGATAATTACGAAAAATGTATTATTCCACTAAAATTATATTGATAAAAGAAACAAGATATAATGCTTAACATATGACTATCCAAGATAAACAACGATGTTTAAAATAAAGATGCTCAGACCTGCGCTTACTCTACAAATCAAAATATAAATTCATAAAGCGCAATAGTAGTAATAACATAATTACGTCGACTACGATAGGAACAATCAAGTGTCCAATTTTGTTTTCAAACAATGGAAAATTAATTGCACGATTACATTAGAATCAAAAATTGATTCTATTAGCAAAATTTTTTAATTACTTAAAATACAAACAAGAAAAATTTATTTATTTAAACCGAAAAATCTTGTACAACAAAATAATATAAGAATGTAATATAAAAAAAAATAAAAATTAATTAATTCATTGTGAATGTCCACAGAAATCAAAAAAGGAGAACAATAAGAAAAATAATTCAAATGTAGCTGATACTTAATTAACTTACTTAATAGCTAACATGTAATGGCTTAAAGATAAAAAGGAAAAAAAAAACGAATAAGAAACTGTGGCATACCGACGAAGTATGTTTTCAAATTTGTATTGATATGGATGAAATACTATATCAAATTCTGAGAGGCACTGTAAGTTATTCGCATGTCTCATAGCTATAGACATTGGACAATTACACTGCTCAAAACAATTACGGGAACACTTGTAATAAATTGAATAAGTAATTGTTTTTTAAAGCTGTCATGCTGAAAGTTGGACAATATGTAAATTGAATTATTAATTTTATAATTGGATACAAATTTTAAAGATCCATGACCCAAATACAGAGAAATTACCTCAAATAACAAATATAGAGAATTTTTTTTATTTTGGATGGCACTGGCCACTTCTAATTGGTAAGCTTCCTGATGTTGCTATTGTGACGAATGTTGATTATTGCCTTGTTTATTGAAGTCTCTGACAAAATGATTCATTTAAATGAGTTTGAAGTGTATCATGCTCTACATCTTTTACGACAAGGTCAATCTCTGCGACAAGTGGCTAGAGAGCTTGGGGTTTGTCCTTCCGTGGTGTCCAAGTTACGCAACAGGCACAGAGAGACAGGTCAGTATTGTAGAAGACGTGGCCATGGCCGTAAACTTAAAACAAGCCCCCAGGATGACAGATACGTTGTTTTTTCTGCTCTTCGACAGCGTACAAAAACTGCAAAAGACCTGCAGAATGACCTTCATATGGCTTTCGGAATCCGGGTTTCACACAAAACCATAAGAAACAGATTAAGGAAAGAGAATATTCGTCCAAAAAGGCCAGTTAAGAAACTACGCTTAACAAATGGGCATAAGGCAGCAAGACGTACGTATGCTGAAAACCATGGTGATTGGAATCTGAACCAGTGGGAGTCTGTGCTCTTCTTGGACAAATCCAGGTATCGTCTTACACGTTTTGATGGTCAATTGAGGGTGTGAGGATAGGCAGGAGAAAGATTTTCTGCAGAGGCTGTACAGGAAATTGATAGATTTGGAAGAGGTTCCATAATAGTGTGGGCCGGATTTATGTACAACAATCGTACGGACCTTGTACTTGTTCCCCATCGACTAAATCCGGTATATTGAGAACGTTCTGGAAGAGCATGTAGTACCTGCTGCCATTAGAGTAGACCCTGGATTTCTGTTTATGCAGTATAATGCCAGGGCACATTCTGCGGCTGTCACCAGGAATTTCCTGAGGAAAAATGAAATTGAGGTAATGGAGTGGCCAGTGGCCAGCGGTCAGTCCAGACCTCAACCCTATTGAACACTTGTGGGATATTCTAGACAGGAAGGTCAGGAACCGACATCAAGCTCCACAAACTCTGCAGCAACTTGGAGATGCTCTGAAGGAGGAATGGGAAAATATCCCGCAAGAGGAAATCCAGAATCTTATTGGGAGCATGCTACAAATGTGCCAAACTGTCATCGAATGTCGTGGAGGCCATACACGATACTAACTCTATATAACGAGTGTTTAACTTTGAAAAATAAGCACAAGATTCAATTGCTTACAAAGGGGAATTATTTGAATAGTTAATTGTCAGCGTTATTCATTTGTTTTTACTGACATGAGCAATAAATAAATAAATAAATAACCACAAATAATGTACTTTATTAATTTCATGTTTGTACCTTTATCCAATGAAAAAATATTTTCATATTTCATAGTGTTCCTCTAATTGTTTTGAGCAGTGTATATCCATATTCAGTTCTATAAAATGGCATTCAAAATAATTGATTATTTTTTTTGTTTATAGTGTAAGAAGAGAAACTAAATTCTAATTTTTCAAGTAGCTAAGAACATATGACATAGCCATGAATAAATTTGTATAAAAATCGAAGTTCAAAATTACATCGTCTTTTTAACAGTGTATCCATATTTAAAAGTAACGAGTGACTAGCGTAGTCACTACTAACAAACCTAATACCAATCCTGTATGAAATATGCTTAACAAATTTACGTTGTATACTTTCAAGGGAGTTAACATGACGTTTATGATAAGGAGACCATATAATAGAACCGTATTCCAAAATTGACCTAATTAAGGAACAATGAAGAAGTTTCAAGGTATCAACTGAAAGATCCTTAGCAACCCTTAATATAAAACCCAGCATCTTAAACACCCGATTTTTAATATAAGAAATGTGGGTAAAGAAGTTTAAATCAGATGAAAAATAATTCCTAAGTCTTTATTCAATGCAACAACATCAACCTAGTAATTCACGATTATTGGAGTTTTAGATTTTGTAAATAAAATACAATTACATTTAGTTGGATTTAATATTAAGTCTTTCCATTCACACCGTTTCGCTAACTTATTGATGTCGTCTTGGATTTTCAAACTTCAGTATAAAGTTTCAAATCATCAGCGTAGAGTAGATACTTAGAGTTAGATATAACGTCACAAACATCATTAATAAACAGTAAAAATAACAATGGACCTATGTGAAAACTTTGGGGTAGTCCTGATGGGATCAGAATAGATTAAGACAAAACATCATCTATATTTACTACTTGTACACGTTCAGATAAGAAACTCACACTCAAGACTGGAATCAAGTTTGGACCACACCAAACTGAACTGTTTAGATGAACAATGAAATAGTCGGATCAATTAAAGTATGGGTTACAGAGTTGGGTTGAAAAAATACATTAATATTATAATTATACACCGAGGAAAAATATTCAGCAAATAAATTAACAGATTTCTCTAAAGTTCTACTGTTCTTACCATTATAAATCATTTCTAACGCAAAATCTTTGACTTTACTTTTATCATTTACATATCTCCAAAAATTGTTCGTATTATTACAAATTTTTACTTCAAGTCCATTAATGTATCGGTTATATTATATTGTTGATTTAGATGTTTACATCATGTCCTGATATTACTAAAATAAACATAATCGGTATAATTAAGAAATTGCTTATACTTAAAACGGGCGCTTCTCTTCGGTTAAACCACATAGGGAAATTTGATTTTATATACGTACTTTTAGGAACATAAGAATCAAGCAATTGTTTCAGAATAAAATAAAAAATATCTACAAGAGAATCTACATTACTACAGTTCATTGATAAACTTTCGCAATCCACCGATGCTAGAGTTAGAGCTTCATTGAATGAGTATTTAGTTACTGCTGTTTTGTCTCATTTATGAATACCTGTTCGTACTTCAATATCATATGCATAATGGGGCAAATGAGTATCCAGAAGCGGATTATTTAAAATGAGAATGGAAATACCAAGATCATCACAAAATATGAGATACTTGTACGATTTAGAATTTGATTTAAGAATATTAGTAGATGAAATCAAAACATCAGCCCCAGAACTTGGATCTTTACATAGAGTAAGACCCATATCATCACAGTGCCAGAAATCATTAGGTAAATTGAAATCACACATTAGTAAGAACTTGTCCGACCGATATGACTCTCTTATATCTTCAAGAGTATTACATAAGGATTCATATAAATTCTAAGTAGAATTAAGGGAAAAGATATACACCTTATGATGTAGGTTTATTTTCACATAGATCTGTTCAGTAGTAGTTGCAGTATTAGTAATAAAGTTTGCATGAAGATTTGTTTTAACTGCGACACACCACTACCACGACTTTTGTTACTCAATAAATAGGATCTATCAGTTCTAAATACTGTATAGTTTTTTAAAGATAATTCACTATCACTAATGTCTGAGGACAACCACGTTTCAATTATCACAATCACATCATAATCAGCTGTTAGAACGTCATTAGAATAGTCACGCAGTTTAGTCTTTAAACCCCCAACATTGTATTAGTAAATTTTTAGACATCCAGTATAATTTCGCCTTTCCAACGGAAGCCCCTTATTAAGTGTGGATGTGTACAGTCAATCTCGGATACTTCGTCTCCAGATCCCTGCTATAAAATCCATTCAGAAGAATCGGTCCAATAACTTCCCGATAAAGTAATTGCATCACCAAATAATTAGATAATGCGAAGAAATAAGGTCCAGTAATTAATCTATTATTATTATCATTGAAACGTTGGTTGCGGTAATTAGGCGTCTTCGAGTTTATTAACATTTAAAATTTACGTTACTTTATTTTTTTACTCCGCATCTAATTTTTTTTACTTTTTCCGACGAATTAGAGTTAGTACGTTATAATGAAGCAAAAAAATATGTTCGACAGACGACCGAAAGGCCGGCCGGCTGGCCGTCCGTCCGTATGTAAACAAGATATAGAGAAAACGACGCGTCCGATTTTTATGAAACTTTGTTTGTTTGTTTGTTTATTATTAAAGCTCAAAATCTATTTACAGCTTCCGTCCAGGTTACAACTTTTCTTAGAAAGATGCAAAAGTCTTTAATACTATTAGTTACTAATACACAATTAATATTTGTTCTAATTTTCTTGTATGTCAGTTCTTTTACGTTATTTGGTAATAAATTAAATATGTGTAGACCTAAGTTTACACTATCTGTCGTTTTTAAACGTGCAAAGGGAATACTTATGTCATCTCTCGTTCTCGTGTGATGATGATTTAAGTTGAATTTAACCCGGCACAAAGTTTGTAATATATAACAGTACCGTAATGTCAATATTTTATTTTGAGCAAACAGCGGTGCACAATAGGTATTTCGGTCACACGCAGTGAGAGTTCGAATTGCTTTTTTGGCACAACAAAGCACGCTCTGCATGCGATGAATGTCCAGAAATTTCGATCCCATACGTCATTGAGGCGTGAAAAAAAAAACAAAATGTGCGCTTCTGGCCGTCTGTTGATTAACCATAGATTTAATTCTCTTTATCATGAAAATATTTATACTTAGTTTAGTACATAACCCATCAATGTGCGAGTTCCAGGTGAGCAATGAATCTAAAGTGATGCCAAGATAGGTTACTTCATGGTTATCTATTTCTTTGATACTCTTACGATTAGTACTGAATATAACTTTTGTTGTTTTTGTTTGGTTTAGAAGGAGTCGATTTTCTGTAAACCAATTATGCCCTTCCATAATAGCAGCTTCAGTTTTTGCTGACAGATTGCTTAATTTAATGTCAGATACAACAAAGGTGATATCGTCGGCAAACTGAATTGTTGGGACATGCACGTTTAACGAAAGGTTGTTTACATATATTAAGAAAAACAGAGAGCCGAGTGTGCTTCCTTGTGGAATTCCAATTTCAATTAGCTTCGTGGAACTGTTCACACTATTCCACGATACAAATAGTTTTCGACCCGAAAGATATAATGCTATTAGTTGTTTGGCAGTTCCTCTAATTCCAATTTTTTCTATTTTATTTAAAAAAGATTTGTGGTTCATAGAGTCAAAGACTTTTCTTATATCACAGAATATAACGCAGCCATATTTTTTTTGTTTAGTGCTTTGTTCACGTATTGCGGAAGTGTCAAGATAGCTTTTGAGGTATTTAGGTTTTAACTTATACAAGGACTTTATTTATAATTCCAAATATCTGATTAATTTTTGGGCATAATCTATGTAGTCAACCTACATAGATTTTCAAATTTTTTAAATATTTAGAAAAATATTTATTTTACACGTTTTTGTTTTAAATAAAAATTGTTTATAATTTAATTATACACACTTTTGTTTAAACTATTTTTTGATCCAATAAGGAATTACTGAGATATGACAATCACGTGACCATAATATCAATTTCACAAAAAAATATCAATTTCACAAAAAAAAATTGAGAGAAAAAGGTTGTTGGAAATTGTCTATAGCTTTTGTTTGTAACATTTTTTTCTAAAACTTGCTTCAACATTTGACACATAACAAAACAATAACTGAAATGAAAAGAGCAACTGGTACTGCCAAAATTGTGAAATTCTTAATTTTGGGTTGATACTACCTACAGCAGTAGAAATCTATTATTTCGGTTGAATTAAAAAGTTGTTTGGAAATTTCGATCTTCTTACTAATGGAAACCATAGCGTGTGTACAATTATTCAAAAAAATTCAATGACATCTCCTAGTCCTGGAAATCTTCAAAAAAATACGGAAATGTTAATTTAAATTTTAAAGTCTACCATTTTTAATAGAAGTGAAGAAAAAATTCAGGATTTGTTTTTCATTTTTGTTACGCTGTTTTTGTTAATAATTTTGTATGGAAATAATTTACACACCGAAGTGCAAATCTATCTTTTTACTTATGAGAACACTTCCATAATTCCGTTGGGTAATAACGCAGTGCGTACTTAGGATCCCTGATAAGTGACAAATCTGACACCAGCCTACAGATCAATAGAATACAAACAAATATATGATGCTACTAGGAAGCAATTCAGCTCAAATATACTCACAAATCCAAGGTCATACTTTATAAAACGTTAATTACCCATGCTAATCTATGTGTCCGAAGCATGACTAAACGTAACGAAACACGTTTGCGAATATTTGAGAGAAAGATTCTGAGGCGAATATATGGCCCTACCTTGCAAAACAACACAGGAAGAAGACGGTATAATTATCAGATATACCAATTATACGATGAGCCAGATAAAGTAAAGGTTGAAATATTAAGGTGGACAACGGCATGTGATGCGGATCGATGACACCAAGCCAACAAAAAAGTTTACGATGGAAACAGATTTCAAGAATATCAGTGTCAGAAACTGGAGAGCTAAGACACAGGACAGAGACGCGTGGAAAGCCCTTCTTGAAAAGATCGGGTTGTAGAGCAATGATGATGATAATGAATAAAGCAGCGTGAAGATTGCATAGTTTTGCAGATTTCAATTTTCATAAACACTACTAAAAAACAGGTTCGTTGGTCAACTACTGTTAAAATAATTACAAATCTTATATCTTAAAGAGATTGCCATTGTTAACAGCAAACATTTACTTTTATAAGCAAGATAAGTTTTATAAATAACATAAAAAACAACCTATACTTGGCGGGACAAACCGTAATAAAGCGGGATGATTTTCATAGTGCATTTTTTGAAATAGAAAAATGTGAATTTCCCGCACAATACTAAACATTGACATAATCTTGTAAATAAAACGTTTCCTGACGCATTGATAAATTGTGGGTTAATTTTCACTCATAAACGATTTTTGAAATAATATTTAGAGAAGTTAATGTTATATTTTGGTCATTTTATCAAAAACATCGTAATTATTTTCATTATTTGTTTAAGTCTTAGCGTAAGGTTGCCTTAAGTTAGGTTTATAAATACGGGATACTCATTAATATAATCTTAACCAATAACCAAAATTAACATTTTGAAGAACCAACGTTGTCAACAGATGTGTAAACAGTTACAAAAGTCGATTCTTTAATTATTAATGCCGATTAAGTGTTGGTTTAAAAAAATCTCAAATCGCCCTCTGTAAATTCGCAAGAAATTGTACAGTTGCGAACAATTGTGTAATTGTATGTTACGTTGAAGTTTCTTTACTCAAAAGGAGTAAACAGCTGTGAAGTGATTCTCTGTGTTTGGTCGCAATTGTACGATCTCTTGCAAATTTACTGCAGACGATTCCAGATTGTTGTTTATGACAACGGTCAGTTAGCAATAATAATAAGATAATTGACTTTTATAACTGCTCACTGACCTTTCTCATAGAGTACATTGTGAAGATGGAAAACCCTGATATTTCTACCTATCTGCGTTTTAAAGAGAGACAATATTAATTTGAAGAAACGACAGCTAAGATTGATTTTCATTTTCCTAATACGTTCTTGAAAAAATAAAGTATAATATATCGAGGGTGAAGAATGCATAATTTGCTTGAGGTGTAGTTTGTAGCTAGAGCTGAAAATTCATTTGTAAAATTTATTTGACAAATCAGTAAGTAAGATAAAGCCTATATTACGTTCAGATGAATTGACAAAATTTCAGTGGATGATGATATTGAAGACGTCAATTCACCTCTAATTGTCAAGGTACTGAATTCGGAAACTAAAATACTACCACCTATTGTTATTACCGTATGCAAGTACGTCGCAACCAGTAGCCAAAAACACTTTAGGGAAGATTCTCAGCTTTATTGCAATATAGGTTCTCTTGAAACACTGACGTATACTGGCCATTCCTTATGCAGATCTACTCGCAGATCCGGGGTTGACATTACCACTATAAAATTGCACGCTGTCTGGAAAGTACAGCTGTAGCCGAAGAGCACATACACGATTCCGTTCAAAACTAAACAAATATTGCTGAACAAGTCATTGAAGGTGTCGATAACAAAACGATAAATCTTACGACCGAGCAAAAAAAATCGTGTGACTTGTCAGCCAACATTAACATTAATGATTGTGCTAAATAACGGCTTCAAAGATTTTTCTCAAAGTTAGTTCTTCGTACAATAAATTACGGTATAAACATAATAAAATTTTTGGCGAATTTCGATCTCTAAATTTGATTAACAAATTTTGATTTCTCAAAATCGGCTTGAAAAACTTTCTAGTAAATTGGTACGTAGGTATTCAATAAATTATATTGTCAACAATATGGCACTATATGTTTTTCTCGCCATAATGGAAACATTTTTAGTAAATTAATTTTAGTGTATTTTTTCCTTCAAAGTGAAATTAAAATTAGTACATGTCAATACATTAATTAAGCATGTGTAGTAAGTGTAGATGAGAGAAAGTTAGTGAGAGTCACCGTACTATTTATTTTATTAATAGACTTTAAGTTATCGCTATGGAAAACAATCGGAACAATATAAAAATACTTTTAAGATATTCCGCTTTTTTAAAATAACAAATTTATCTTGTCAACGTTAACAGTCCAATATTTATGTTGTCTGTATCCATAACACAATCCCTTAAAATCATGTAGATATCTTTAGATGCAATAAAATATATTTATTATCTGGGAACTGAATCGCAAATGGTGTAACTTATATGTCATAACTTAGTATAATCCAACGAAACGGGCGTTTTTTTTTAAATTAGCAAAAATCTGAAATACTATTTTTCGCTTATAACTCATATATTTATTGCCGAATTTGAAGAAAATAGTGTCAACACAACATCTATGGGATCTAACCTCATTTTGTTCTTCCGGTAGTATCTGCTCCATTTTTTTACCGAAAATTGTTGTAAACAACTTATTTTAAAAAATGTTTTAAATCTTGAGTTCTTTCGATAATAGTGTTTATCTATTGTTTGTGCTTCCAATTGAAACTATTACTGTCTACCAGTATTATTAAAACCTTATTTTATTGTCCGTTTTTTCTGCTTAAATTTAGATTACCAAAGTATGCAATTGTTTGTGTTAAATAATACACAGAATAAATCACATTCCTGTTCTTGCTCTTCATTATCCAATGTGCAATATTTAATGACTATAAAGCAAAAAATTTGAGGGGTACAAAAAAAAAGCACGTCCAAATCTATTCAAGCAACTGCAACTGTGGAAGGTGTTGTACTACCTTTACCGAATGAATAAGCCTCGCTGTACAGCATGTCCATGTAGTGCCGAAACTTTTGATATTGCCTTTAAAAATTAGAATTATTCTTCTTAACTTGCCCCCACCACTAAATCGAAAGCATATGCCAGAACCCATACTTTCTTTTTTTCTATTACCACTCCACTCCTTTGTTTTTCTTTTATTACCTCTACCATATCGGCCACGTATAGAGCGAATAAACTTACTGAACATCCCTGTTTAAGTCCCTTATTGGTCAAAAAAAAATCCCCAACTTTTATTTCAGTTCTTATTTGACACTTTGTTTCATTATATAACTCTTCCAGTGCTTCTATCAGATCTTCTGTTATCCTTTTGTCTCTTAGTCCTTTCCATAATTCCTTCCTATCGACGTTATCGAACGCAGCTTTTAGATCTATAAAGAAAGCAAACATCTTCCCCCCTTATTTTCTAGTTCCTTGTTCACCAACTGCTTAATGTATATATATATATGTATATATATATTATTTTTTTATATAGTAGATATTTAAACGATAACTTTTTCGACATCTAGTGTCGACTCGTGGAAGCGTTCACGTACGTAAATGTAAGCAACTTTTGCCGACAGGTATGTAAAGCAGTTTTTTAAAATATTATGATCCCTCCAGTAGGGCATATAGTCGACTGCGCGCGTTTGTACAATAGTGAACTTACCCTCGAGTTCTCTCACTCCCGATGAGTCCCAAAAGGACGAAACAGCTGTCGGGTGATTCTCAGTGTTTGTTTGCTATTGTACAACCACTTGCGTACTTTACTGCAGGCGATTCGAAATTCTTATACTTGCCAACTGTTATGTTAGCTATAATTATTGAAGGATCGACTATGTAACTGCTTTACATACCTGTCGGCAAAAGTTGCTTATATATATATACATGGTGTCCCACGACGATTAAGACAAGTAATATATCAGAATTGGGCAGTAGTAGATAATTATAATTTTGGGGTGTAAATTAGAACAAATGTTGCATCTTTTCTTGTTATTGTGTTACCCAATGAGGTATTTTTTCAAATCTTCTAAATCTGTAGCCGAAAATTACAGGGGATTCAATTTGAATTTTTAACTTCCAATCCTTTAAGTACCTGTAGCTCTTGAATTAATCACTTTAGACCCCAAGTGTGCTAGTTAGTTGGAATTGTTTTATCGGGAGGAACACAGAAAGGCTCAAATATACAGGTTGTCCCATTAATAATTTTGAATGCGACGTCACGTGACCAAAAACAAATACCTCATTGGGTAACACAATAACAAGAAAAGATGCAACATTTGTTCTAATTTACACCCCAAAATTATAATTATCTACTACTGCAGAATTCTGATATATTACTTGTCTTAATCGTCGTGGGACACCCTGTATATATATATATATATATATATATATATATATATAATGCTTTATTCTTTCACGTGTAAACATGTTTGTAATAAAAAATCTTTAGGGTTTAAACACGTGTAATAATTATTAAATAATTACAACGTTTCGCCACGCTAACACGCAGCTTTTTCAAGTAATTAATAAATAACAATTTTAGTTTCTATGCGATTTTGACCTTGAATGTGTCGCTGGACCAGAGAAACCAATAGCATTACTTATCGGTATCATGGTAATGTTGCTTTGCATATTTTGTTGTACTATTTGTTGGATATTTGGAGATCTTCTATCCTGAGGTAAAGTTAATAATGGTTTCCAAGTGTTAGGTAAACCTTTTCCATCATCTCGTTTATTAATGCAACTATGACGTCTTTCTATCTCAATTTGTTCTCTAATGAGGCGGTTACATAAATATTTTTCTCTTCCTAGCATTCTTGTATTTTTAAAATCGATTTTATGTCCTGTTTTGTGATGATGTTCAGCTAGAGAATAAGTTAAATATCCTTTTCGGACTGCTAGTTTGTGTTCTTCTCTTCTCGCAGAAATACGTCGATTGGTTTGTCCAACGTAAGAGATGTTACATCCTCCGCAAGGAATTTCGTTAATGCCTTGATCTTCTAAAGGAATAATATCTTTAGGGGAAGACTTAACTTTATTAACAGGTACAGAAACTACTCGTATATTGTGTTTCTTTAGAATGTTACTTATCTTCTCTGTAGTACCTTTGAAGTACGGGATTGATACAGTAAACGTACTCTTATCGTTAACTTCGTCGTCACTTCTTTGTTTCATCCTTTTTGTTTTCATAACATGATGACGTGAAAAACCATTTTGTTCAAAAGCTTGATTCATTTCTTCGTGTATATGCTCGCTGTCTGTTAATCTAGCAGATCTAATTAATAAGGTTTTTAAAATATGATACCGATACGTAATGCTATTGGTTACTTTGGTCCAGCGACACGTTCAAGGTCAAAATCGCATAGAAACTAAAATTGTTATTTATTAATTACTTAAAAAAGCTGCTTGTTAGCGTGGCGAAACGTTGTAATTATTTAATAATTATTACGCGTGTTTAAACCCCATAGATTTTTTATTACAAATATATGTATATAGTTGATCGCCCTTCGCCCTTTCCTAAATCCCGCTTGCCAATCACCTATTAAATTTCTTTCTTCTATCTCTACCTCTAACCTCCGTTTTAATATATCCGCGTAGATCTTGTACCTTGCGTTTGTGATACTCACTCCTCTGTAATTCCGTACTTTTTCTCTTTCTCCCTTTATATATCGGTCATATTATTGCTTTCTCCTACTCCTAGGTAAACCTTCCTTTCTCCATATCCTACTTAGTATTGATCTCATCCATCCTCTCATCATAATCGCTGTATATTTCCATTGTTTTGTCTGTGTTCCTTCCGTCCCTTCCGCTTTCCCACCTTCATTTTTCTCAGCACTTCTTCTAGTTCCACTTTTTCTATTTCTCATTCTCTTTTTCTTGATTCTTTCTCTCCGTCGTTTTCTTTTGTTTTGTTTCTAACCTCTTCTAACAACTCTATACAGTGTTCTCTCCATTTATTTTCGTCTATTTCTTATTTTTGGGTTTTGTCTTTCTTCTTTCTCTATTTATAAACTTCCATATGTCTCCTTCATTTTAATTTCTTTTATTTTATCTTCCACTTCCCTCTTATATTCCTCCTTTCTTTTCTTACAGATTTCTTACAGATTTCTTACAGATTTCTTTATATTCTTTTTTAAATTCTTATACTTCTCTAAACTTGTGTGTCTTGTTTTCCATTTTCTTTTCCTCGCCTTGCTTCTTTCTTCTTTCTCTTGCACTTTCCGTTTCACCAATAACATTTCCTTCCCATTTTTGTTTTATTTTTCGGTATGTTTTTTTCTACTCCCTCTTCCATTCTTCTTACAATGTCTTCAATTTCTTCTTCTATCCCTTTTTTTTGTTTCTTGGTCGTATTTCATTATTTGTTTATATTTTCAATACTTTCCTCTGTCCATATTTTTTTTTGCTATCCATTTTTCTCTTAGTCTTTCTTCAGATACTTTTTAGGTTATAATTTGAAATGGCAACCTCAAACTTTATTCACACTTAGGGCACACATCTTAACTAACCATGATTTATAAGTTGTAAGTACATTGGTTATATAGAGTATGAGGAAAAAATCTCATACTTTGAAATCGCCAATAATGAATTTTATTTATTTAATCGTATGGTACATTTTAAATATTGTATTGTGATGTAAATGTTATGTATGGTGCCCCAGAAAATCAGTATAAACCTGTACAGTGTAGTGACGAAACCGTGTGCAATTGTGGATTGATTCGCCTTGGCAAAGCATTTACTTCAAGGTTTAGGAAAACCACTAAAACCTAAACATGTCAACCCTTACCCAGCCTAGTATTCACATGTAATAATATTAATTAAGTGTGTAATGTGATTGTGTTTTGTGAAATTGTGTTGTACATTTTGTCCTAATTATCCGGGAGGGTCTTGATGACCAGGTCCGGAAACCAAAGTGGCGATTCTCAGGAACAACATGTTTTTCTTGTTGTCCATGGAGTACTGTAAGGTACTCAACACCTTCCATATTTTATATGTGCACCAAAAACCCCCTAAAACACACACGAGAAAAAAAAACTCTAAAGAAAATTGACGTACATTTTGACGTTTAATTCCAATAATGAATAACTTCATAATTCAAAACATCGTAAGTATTTTTTCCCAAATCGATGTAGAATTAAATTTTTTACAACTTTGCTATACATGTCTGATGTAAACCAAAGTTTAACCGTTAGCCGTGAAACTCGTTATTTATCAAAAATACAAATCAACCCCAATAATTAGTAGGCTATAAAATGCATACGTCAACTTACCTCACATTTTTCGTTTTGTTTGATTTGATTAACATTGCAAAAAGTGCATATTTTGTGTTAATCTTCTTCACTTATTGTTTGTTGCTTCCTTTCAAAAATTTTGAATTGAAAACTGAATCCAAAATTTTGTTTACTCTATCAAGTTTATTCTATTCGCATTAACGTTGATATATTATAGCACATAACACATCCGTTCGTACCGTACCTACATATTTTATTCTTGTAAATTAGAAAAGAACAAAATTAAAACAAATTCAAATAAATTATATAAAATTTCCAATTAGTTAAAAATATTTTTTTTGATAAAATTACACATTTTATAGTAATTATAAAGCAACTGTTAAATTTTGGCAATCTACATTTAAGGTACAAACATAAAAAACCGTAGTATATACTTAACGGTATAATTATTACAAATGAAAACACCAAAAACTCTTTATGTATTTTCATGCCTTCCAAATGGGTAGGCCCTGCCAAAAGAAATATTACAATAACAGGTTCATACACATATATATGTTTTCAAACAAACAAAAGTGTGTGCTTATGACAAGAGTAAATAAAAACAGAAACGCTGGAGGTTACTCAAAATCTAAAAACTCGAAATAAAAACTTAACGGCTGGCACGTTTCATAAATTATTAAGCGTTAATTGAATATTCTGAATTTTTCGAATTATTTTCTTATCAATGGTTAGTAGTCATTTCCTCTTTTTCTTACTGGTATTGTGCTTTGAAATAAGAATTTCTAAAGTTATTAGATTAAGTTTTCAGAACAATAGAAGTTAATTAAGAGCTTTCCCTAAAGTTTTAAAAGATTTATGTTAATAATTAAAATATCTTTCAACACGTTCTTGGTAAATCTAATTTTAGCACGCAAAGTAATAAAACTATTGTATAGATTTACTGCGCAACATAATGTAAGAAAAATGTTGTATTTGTGGGTATAAGAAAAATATTATTTAAGTTACTATTTTAACTTTTAATATTGTTAATTTATTTGGTTTAAAAAAGTTGCTTCAAAATTTAACATTCTTTAGTAGAGAAAAATATACACAAACTTCTTCTTATCTATCTCTTGTTTATTGTTCATAAAATGTACAGTTTCCAAGAAAAAAACAATAAACGATTAATTGCGGAAGACTTAAGTCTACTAGGTAACTTGAACGCTTTGCAGGAACAACAAGTCTTTTGGCATTAATAAATTTTGAACATTTTTTGCAATACAGGTGTTTCACAATAATTGTTAATAATCGTTTATTGTTTTTTTCTTAGAAACTTTACATTTTATGGACAATAAACAAGAATACCTTTTTTTAACCTAAGATTCAAGCTACCTAAATATATTATTTTAAAGCCTTTATTTAGATGTTATAATTGTAGCATTAAATTGTAAAGCTTAATTTGACCTTGGCAAGCTAAACAAGGTAATTATGATTCAAGGATATTATTTTAAATGATCCTTACTAGTGTTTATCGTATTAAATTTTTGTAAAATTCTATAAAATAATTTAAAAGTTATTAAAGAAAAACTTATTTTCAGCGAAGTTCTTCAGGGGCACATACCTTTGCTGAGAATGAAATTTTTTAAAAAACTTGTCATCTTTTTTTTTTCAAGCTCTATCCAAATCCTAGAGATTTCCTACATTTTCTCGGACACTCTGTAGACAACTTTATAGATAGTTACCGATTTTTTTAAATATCTTGAACCTTTTAAAAATTTTGAAACATGTACCCTATTTTCCACCTTGCGCTTTACACTAATTTCACAGTTTACTTTTCTAGAAGGAACAACCTGTATATATTGTATAGTCAAATGATAATATTGAATAGTATATTTATTACAGAACTTCCACAAACATTATTTTAAACGGAAAAACATTTTACTAACATTAACTGCCACTAACAACGTAACATTTTTTATGTAAACTGTATTAAGTTTAGAGAATAAAAAAATAACATTTATTAAATGTCAAGTAACTTGTCAAAATAAAACTGTAAATAATTTATTGAACAATATGCTACCAAAATTGAGTTTACAAGAACAAACAAAATTAGCGATGGTAAACGATAATAAAAAATGCATTTTCATAGAGAAGTGGTATGGTTTTTCCCGTAACTTGATTTTTTTACTAAGTTTTTCAAATGTTTTTGACAATTTTTTTTGAACTCAAAAATCCCAACTTATTCAAAAAATTAAGTTTTTGAGAGGCAGAGTTTAATAAGTAAAGCAACTTGTAAGTTGATATATTTATGCCCGTCTGATTGGTTAAAATTTAAAATTGAACTGATTGGCTAAAGTCTGTATACTATTGGCGCGAAGTAATAAATCATAATTGCTTGAAATAATTCTTTATTTTCTTGTGAAAGCGACACTTCTACGGTTAAGTAAAAACCAATAAATTCTAACCAAAATACGATCATTGTGCCGCACTTGTAGCATATCGACCCATCTAGGGTCTGAGAACAATAGGTTAATCTGTGTAAACACGTTGCCATCAGCCCAGGTACTGACGAAACGAGAATCATAGCCATAGATGTGGGTATTATACCAAGATACAAAAATAATGGTATATAATACGTAAGAAGTAAAATTCGTAATGTGATCTACTATACAAATAAAATAAATAACATAATATAACCACATAATAATTCATATCAAGGTAGATTTTACTATTATAATATATTTACCTACTAAAAATATGATTTTCCAAACGTATCAGGTACCTACGCCACTGCAATACGGGAGATTCGATAATTCTGACAGGTTTATTACTCCGCGCCAATAGTATACTGAGTATAACAAATTTTAACGGTTTGTTACAGACTAATTACCATTATGCAACCTGTCATTAGTCATTCAAAAGGTTGGTCACAGACAAAGAATTTTTTAAATTATAACCATCGAAGATCCTAAATGACTGGTCAAAACTGATTTTGAAAAAATCTAATTTTTATAGACAATATTTAAATTCTATGAACTGTACAGGCCGGGCTGTATATTACCTATAAATATAAAATCTAATCATAGATAACAATAAACATAATAAAATTCTAGAAAAACGAGCAAAGGTACATTTGTCAATAAAGATCTTTTATAGAACAAAATATGTTTACTAAATCAACAATTACACAACTTTTTTACTGTTAAATGGTAAAAAATGAATTGATTTAGAATATTTTTAGTTTCATGTAAATGATTAGCACCATCTTGTGTATTCTGAATTACAGTTCACGTTATGACCGATATTGACAATTGACAGCAAAATATTTGTTAATTTTAGATTTTTACTATTTAAAAATCGCCGGTCAAAAAATTTAATATAAATCTTGTGCGTTAAATTATTTTACAGCGCTTAATAAATTTAAAGAACTCCGCTAACGCGTCGTGCTTCAAATTTAATTCGCGCTGTAAAATTAAATTTTCTGCACGCGAATGTAAATAACTATTAACAATCGGTTAAATCACAAAACGTTCCGGAAGCCAAATAAAAACTCATTTTAAATACCGTAATTAGTTTTACTCGTTGCAAGGAAATAAAATCAGCATTACAAAGTATATAATTTAGACAAGGTTCTAAACATTAATTAAGTTTCTTGTTTATCATAATTAACATAACTTCTTTAAAAAAATTGTTTTGTTAATTTGATAAACTTAAATGCACATTAACAACTACAACTCGTAATAATTTTATAATTACGGTTATGTAAATTAAGACAATCCCATTATTCCATTAATTAAAATAATTAACGTTAAAAAATACCCAATTCGCTTCATATTAAATGTGACAAATCATTCACTTACATTTACTTAATTGAAACAAAAATTTACAGCTCATGACTGATATAAAAGATATGTTTATTATACTATTCCCAATTAAATAACAAATAAAAGGAAAATAAGATCAACCTGAAAATTAAAAAAAATACTTTTCTTCGTTGTTTTAGCAAAGATATGCCTAGAAAACAACAGGAAAACGGTATAAGATCCAGTGAAATTTGGTAGCACATTGAGAGAAAAAGGAAGACAATTGCTGATTAAGAGAAAGGCAAACATTATGTTTCCAAGTACTTTGAAACAAAGTTAAAAAGAGATTTTGCATTGTCTACGTCGTCATGCCGCAGGAAGAAAGTTGAGTTCGCCCAGATTAAATAAAGTAGTTTGTACAGTAATTTCAAAATCTGCGCTAGTGCCTACTACTGTGATGTCATGCACTTTTTATAGTACGAGAGCTCTACTTACTGTTTCATTTGTTTTGTTATTATTTCTATTCCGCCTTGTTTTATTTATCACGTTTTATAGCATAGCAATAAAATCTGAACAAATTATTATTGGTTCAGCAAAGTAATTTTATTTATTAGTTTTGTACCTAGCAAAAACCATATGTATGTATTTGTAACGTTTGGGAACGTAATCTGCATGCACATTAGCAGTGCTGGATTTACCAATAGGCCCTACAGACCCCGGCCTATGGGCGCGCCATGCTAAAAGGCGCAAAATTAATACGCAATGTTTTCAGAAAATTTTCAGACTATAAACGAAGCCGTACGTTATAGAAAGCCGAAATGCAAAGCAGCTTCAATCGTATGACGTAACGATTGCGCTCGGGCTGAGTCGAACTTGCCGAGCCATGAACTTTTATTACTTATTTAAATGCAACGCAACTGCAACAAGCAACAGTAAGGATTGAAATGCGTAGTTGTGTAGTAAAAATTGAACTCCATGGAGACAACATTTATGTCAATTTTTTGGAGTACCATATTGGAAAGGTTTAACAAGGTGAACATAAAACTGCAGCATGAAACTACAGAGTTAGGAAAGATTATTAGTTACTATGATTCTCTTTGTGGATTTCTTCAAGAACTAAGAGAAACCTTCGATAGCCTAGAAAATGCAGCAAGAGACAAATGTGGCAGAAAGGAGTATGCAGCAGACAACCGACGCAAAAGGAAAATATCTACCAAGTTTGATTATTATAGTGAACAAAGCATTGATGCTGAATTTGAATTCACAGGTTCTGATAACTTTCGTGTGAACACTTTCAATGTCATTTTAGATAGCTTACATTCCGAACTCAAAAGACGTGGAAATAAATACACTCAACTATACAACAAGTTTGGATTTTTTGAAGTTCTTAAAGGACTAGAAGCCACAGAAATCACAAAACATGCAGGAGAATTATTGAGATTGTACCACGAAGATCTAGAGCCAGTTTTTGTTGACGAGTGTTTACATTTGAAACCTTTTTGGTGCAAAATACTCCCAAAGAAAAAAACAGCATGACTTTAACGGACATAATCAAGGTTTTACGTCATTTCGATGAAGTTGAAATCTACCCAAACATTGACATTGTCTTAAGAATGGTCCTTAGTTCACCAGCAACAAACTGTACAAGAGAAAGATCCTTCTTTACCCTTCGTCGTGTGAAAAACTATTTAAGAGCTTCAACCAGGCATGATAGATTGACATCGTTAGCTCTACTCAACATTGAGAGTAGGCTGACTCAAGAGGTGTCTTATGATGACATCATAGACACATTTGCTCGAAAAAAGCAAGAAGGAAGGTTTTATAAATTGACTTTGAAGGAAAATTGTCTCACATCAGTGATAAAAAAAGTCCTCCTTTTTATTCTTATTGATTTTTAAAACCAATTTCGTATAATTTTTGATTTATTACGAGAAAATTTTAGTTTTGAATATTAATATCAGCTTAATTAGAATAATTCATTATGTATAGTCGTAGGTTGTATGATGTTCTGTACATATATATGTGCAAGTGTATAATGAGTATTAAATCGTTTAAACTTATTGTAACATCCGTTGGACTATTTATTTATAGTTTATATACCCAAATTTAGAAACAGTTGATTCTTTCAATATTTAAATTTATTTAATGGATTTTACTTAACAATAAATTAAAATAAAATAAAAATTACCTTCAGAAAGACCTTTCTGAGGTCTAAATTCTCCCTTCTTCACGCTGGTATAAAGAGGGGGCGGCAAAAACCTACGGGCCTAGGAGCGCATAAAATCTAAATCCGGCCCTGCACATTAGCTAGTTTATTGACTACTTATTATTTTGACTACGAAAACTTTTTACTCAATGCTACGAACATTGTACTACTGTTACGATTATGGTTTATATTTGTATATTACTTGTAAAGTATATCTAGTACGATACACCACTAACACTAATGTTCTTATGTATTATGAGTATTAAAATTCCTTAATTGAAAAGGTATTCTAAAAGTAAACAACAAAATGTCTACAGTATTTAAACAATGATTTTTTTAGATATAAATTCCATAATTTTTAAATTTGCTCTTTTAAGCAAGTTAGAATGATTAACTGAAAAATAATTTTAATTTATTATTTAATGCTTTTCTCATTTTATAATTTCAAATTCAACAAAAATTTAAAATTTAAAATTTATAGGTTTAGGTTACTTTATGTATTTAATTGTTAGTATTTACACTAACAACAATTGTTTTCCTTTTTTGATTAAATTAGGTCGTAAAACTATTATAAGAAAATAATCTAAAATATTCTTGTTGTATGTGTTAAAATAACCACATTTTTTCCTGAACACTACTTTATTTTGCACGTTTATCTAGCACAACGAACGTCAAAAATTATTGTATCGCACACTATTACGTGCTTCGATAAAGTTGGGTTATTTCTAAAAATTCCAAACAAATTATTAGAAAAAAATGTTCCATATGCACTTTTTCGCCTATAGGTATGGGAAATTCTAGCTGCATCAAATAATTTAGATTTTTGTCCATTTTGTGTCAATTGCAATACTTCTTAGTTTTTATAATATTTTATTCTAACACATTTTCTTTAAAATACCCTCATTTCAAATGTGCGATTTCTACAAAATCCAAATAGGGTCGTTAAAATTTGTTTGTTATTATTTTATTTTTAGTCTGTTTAAGATAACTTCATAAAATGAGTATTTGTGAAGAAATATTTTGTTGGTAATAATAATACACATTTGGAACCGTGATATAATTGTTTAAAACTCAATGTAGCTGCCATTCAAAGAAGAATTGACTATCGTAAGTTTGACATAATCAATATAACTTTTACTTATGTAACTCATTCAATGTGGTCTAAGTAGCCATTTACGAATATTGTGGTTTATAGTATTTTTCCCTTACAATAAAAAAAAATTAAGGCCACGAATTTATATCACTCAGTATAACTTCTCGGTTATCACAAACATCTGCACTACGCCGAAGCTGACATGTATATTTATAGTGCATATTTTATTTATTATTTAGCCTATTTTTTTATATTTACAACAATATTGCAATTTAAATATCAAACACATGAGCTTAGCCAACAGTTTTAAGTGAAATCGTCAAATATGAATTAACAACCAAGCAAATAATAATACGTATTCCTAAATTTATGCTCTATATCACATTAAACAAATTCATTAACACGTACTTGGAGTTCATGTTAACGGGGGTCTACTATAACCCGATAACCCAAACGAATCACTATCGGCAAGTGTATTTTGAATCTTTGCATATTGTTTTCATCAATATACAGGGTGTAATACGAAGAGTTTTGATTAGAAGCTATTTTTTATTAGAGTTTTAAAATTACACCAGTAGTAACTAGTATTTTTATTTCGTTTTAAAATTCTGCGGTAAATTCTAGATGGAATGTTTGTACCTAAAATTAAGCATTTTTGAAATGTTTTTATATTTGTAAAATTTCCAGAGTTTTCAAGAAATAAGAATGTTTCGAATATCAATAAAGTTCTACGTTAACTTAATTGATAACCCCTACAGGGTGTTCTAAACTCAGAAACCAACATGCTTAACTAAAATTATATATAAGTTCGTTATTTTAAGTAAAACACCCTGTATTTTATAATGTTTTTTGATGTATTTTTATCCAAATTAGTTTGGTATTGGTATTTTCTATAATACCAACCGTTTTTGAAATATTTAGTATTTGTGAAATTACGGTTTTACTCCAATAAATTAAATTAAATAGGCCGGTTTTCTAAATGACTTGTTTATTTAAATACCATTGCTTTTTGAAAATGTTTTTTTTAACAACAGTTTTGTAAATAAACAACCCATGACTACTTAATTTATTGCAATACAAAAATAAAATTATACAAATAATAAAATATTTTTAAAACGGTTAGATTTACCAAAAGAATTTTCATAAAACAATATTTTATAAAATACAGAGTGATCTATTTAAAATAAGCAACTTATAAATGATTTTAGTTATACATGTTGAATTCTAAGTTTAAAACACGTTCTAAGGTTAACGTCAAGTATTAATTTACAAGAGCTGCTTGTTTATTGGTTACAGTTTCAACTCAGTAACTGTATTAAAAACTGAAAAAATATATTTATTAAGAGATCCGTATTTGGATAAAATGGCCGGCCGGCCATCAAACATAAATTTTTTTGCTTCGTCATAACGTACTCTAATTCGTCGGAAAAAGTGCAAAAAGGCTAACCTACACAGATTTTCAAATTTGTACAATATTTATTTAACACGTTTTTGTTTCAAATAAAAGTTTTATTATACACAAATTTTGTTTAAACTATATTTTGATCGGATAAGTAATTACTGACAATAATTATTGTAACAATATTTCCACTAATATCAATTTTTCAAAAAAAGCCGAGAGAAAAAAGTTGTTGGAAACTATAATGTCTATAGCTTTTGTTTGAACCATTTTTTTCTGAAACCCAATTTTATTTTTGCTTATCGGGAAGATGTGGAGTTCAGCGGTAAATGCTTGTTTTACTGTCTAGGTCGTTGTTAAATGTTGAGTAATTGCACCACAATGCAGTTACAGTCTTCTATTAGGTTTGGTTTTTCCATAACCTCATTCATTTTGTCTTACAGGAAATTGTAGCATATTTAGGGTAGTGGTAGTTTCGTTGACATGTGCAATAAAAAAATATTCGTTCAGATTTGGTACGGCAGTCTCTATACTTGTGTCCTTCAATAATAATTGCTCCATATCTTTCACTGCTTGCAATTTATCAACTATTTGTAATGGAAAGCATTATAAGAAGTTCTTTGACTACAATTGTGGACCTATTTTTTTCATCTGTACAAAAGATTCAGTTCTCTAATGATTACATTAATTGACTAGAAACATCAGTAAATAACTACAACTAATGTTTCTTCTGTAACTCTTCCTTCTCTCTATTACTTTTTCTTCCATTCTTCCTCTTCTCCTTTTTCTCCTAGTATCTTCTTCTTCTCTTCTTTTCTTTCATCTCTTTTCAACACTTTGCATTCCGCCATCAGATGGTTCATGTTTTCCCATCCTTCTCCGCATATCCTGCGTAGCCTTTTTTATCCTCCCACCAGTATTTATTATTCTGTTGCCGCATCGAAATCTTATTATTATTCTTTTGCTTTTTAAACTTTTTGTTGTATCTACTTTCTTTCAATGTTGCTATTCTTTCCTGTGCTTGTGTATCCAAATCTATTCTTTTCACATCTTTGTCTATACTCCATCCTTCTTCCCTTCTATTTTCCACTTGAAATCCCCCTCTTTCATATTATTGTGTTCTTTCTTCTTGTCCATATCCTATCTTTTGTCTCTGAACATCTTTATAACATTCTTTCAATATTAAATTTTCTTCCCTTTCATTTATCCCTTCTTCATATTTCATTTCGCTTTTCCGCCTGAGTTCTTATTTTTCTAGCTTAACTTCTTCTTTAATTATATAACCCGGTGTTTCCTTGTGCAGCATCAACGTCCATTTCCAATACTTTTACTGCACTTTCTTCAATTTTTGCCATTTCTTCCATCCCCGTCCTTGCTGCCCTGTCTATCATTACACTTCCTACGAATTTTCCAAAAATCAATCTTTTTTTTATATGTTCTTCTCAAATATGTTCTCTCCAATTTCCACATCTGCTTATTAGATTATTCTCTTTTTTGCTAATCCGTTTTTGTCATCTCATACCTCAAATTATAACCTAACATATTTCCACACATTTATACTCTTGGTCTCTTGTTCCCCCAATCTCGATTTATCTTATTTTTTCTTCCTCTCCTATTTTGAAAAAACTTAATTTTTGTCTTATCTACATTTATCTATAAATCCTTCTTTTTAAATATTGTTTCATTACTTCTATTTTAAGTTTCTTCTTTAGGTGATATTGTAAGTGTAGATACAATATTGTTGATTTACTTTTTTTCATGCCGAGTGTTCTCTTGTGTCCGGTGTCTTTTCTGAATCATTAAATAATTCTGAGACTGTAATGTAATAATTCATATCATCTGCTTCATCACTCATTCATTCATAGAATTCAGATTTGTACACGGATGATTGCACTGGCACCCAATTACCCTAGGGTGTAGGGTATATTATGTAATGGAACAATAATGGATTACATTACACATGTGTTTCATATATAAATTGTGCCCATACTATATTATTTTCTGCCATACTTTTAGTTTCAGTCCAGGTTTTGTTTCTCGTCTATAATATTAATACTATCTCTTTGTTCCATGTCTTCCTTGGTCTTTCTTTTTGTCTAATTTGTTGTACTCTTGCTTTCCAAATTTGTTTAACTTGCCTGTTTGCGTGCATTCTGATTAGATGTCCCAACCATTTCAGCTGGTTTCCTTCTATGACTTTGAGTATAGGTTTGATGTATAATTCTTCATTCTTATCCTGTCCTTTATTGCTACTACTTTCACTGCTCTTAAATATTTTATATCTATTGCTTGCACTTTACTCTTTGGGGTTTCTTTTAGCACCCAGCTTTCGCTCCTATATATAATGTTTGGTCTAAATATTGTTTTGTAAACAGTAAGTTTTGGTTTTTCTGCTGATTTATCTTTTCCTTATTAGAGTTTTCGTTAAACAATGATATACTCTTGCTGCGCTATTAATTCTTTCATTCACTTCTTTTTCTATATTTACTTCTCTTCTATCATCGTTCCTAAGTATTTGTATTCGTCTACTTGTTCTAATTTACCTTGTTTTAATTCTATATTAAATTTTTGTTGTTTGTGCCTGTCATCGTTACTTTTTGTTTTATTTATGTTATGTGTACATTCTTCTTCTCTAGTATGTTTTCCTGTAAGGTTTTTTTCTGTTGGTGCACATATTAGAATATCGTCTGCAAAGGGGCACTCAGACATATAACCTGGCTCAAGGATAATGTATTCTATGTGTGTTTTGATTACTTTGTTTTGTTCCATTTTTATTATGTCAACTATAAATATAATAAACAGTGTCGGACTCATTACTTCTCCTTGTCTATTCATCTATTATAACAAAACTTTCTGTGTTTATGTTGTCTTTCGTTACATAACTTTCATTATTTTGACGCAAATTTTGACCACTTAACATTAATTTTGCGAAAAACGCTCAAAGATGGTATGATTTAGTATGACAGGTGATACCTGAATGGATTATTACTATTTGTATTACTTGAACCCTAAGGTAAGGGTTGATTGCATCTCAAAATTTTAAATAAGAATGGGTGTCAAACAGCACACAGTTCTAAAAGCCTTTGAAACCACTTTTTAACAGTTTTTTTATTTTTTAAATCCGATCATTAATTCCTGAAAAATATCGTTTAAAAGAAAAGAAATTGGAGAATTAGGCATTTCAGTCTAACATACAGGGTGTTAATTAAGTATATATTTTAAATTAAACAGATAATTTTTTGAGTAATTTTAAGATAAAAAAGTTCATATAAACGTAGGTCCGTTTTCGATTCCTTTCTGAAATGCACGGTGTTAAAGTTTTTAAAAAAGGCTTTCAGAATTTGGAATATTTTTTTGAAGTTTTGCATTTTCTAATAGTTAATAACAATGAACATTTTGGTATAATTTTAACTTTTTAATATTATCAGTGGCGTGCACACAGTAATCCACATGTGCATTTTAAGAAAAACTATTGGTACGCCATTGCTTTATCACAAAATAAAAATTAATATTAGATTCCTCTTTTAATTCTAAAACAAAAAGGTCTATCTAGTTTTTTTCGTTAGATACATCGTTATAGAGGAAAAAAATAAAATCAGCTTAATTGCATATCCCTGGGAGAGTGCGGAATTCAATGATGAGGCGGCTAGATAGTTGTATTGAAGCCGAAGGGGGTCATTTCCAGCATCTAATTTAGTGTTTAATATAATGTTTCTTCGTTATTGTTAGATAATTGTAAATAATAAATTATTACTTAATCAAGTATTATTTTCCAAAGGATATGGGATTATGGTCTAGAGATATGCAATTAAGCTGATTTATTTTTTTCCTGAATAACGATGCATCTAACGAAAAAACTGAAGAGACCTTTTTGTTTTAGAATTGAAAGAAAAATCTAATATTAACTTTTATTTTGTAAAAAAAAGTGGCGTACCAATTTTTTTTCTTAAAATCACATGTGGATTACTGTGTGCATGCCATTGATGAAATTAAAAGTTAAAACTTATAGCAAAATTTTTATTGTTATTAACTATTACAAAATGCAAAATTTTAAAAAAATATTCCAAGCCGTTTCTGAAATATTATTAAATATCGATTTTTTTTTAAAACTTTAACATTCTATATTTCAGAAAGGAATCAAAAACGGACCTAGGTTTATATGAACTTTTTATCTTAAAATTACTCAAAAAATTGTCTGTTTAATTTAAGGTACATACTTAATTAACACCCTGTATACACAATTTATGTTTAAAAATTTTTTGGTCTCATGTTTTACCACAGGTTAATTACAGAATCGTGCTTATCTCACCTGATATTTATCAAGTAATATCTGTAAAAATACTAATTAGATAAAATAATTAGGTGTAAAAGAAAAATTCTTGCAAATAGTAGTAATAGTGTCTACAACTTTTATTTAAACAACGCAATTTTTTGTTTCACTTTTCCAATAATTTGTTGCAACAAGTAGTGTTGTTGCCGTATAAATCATTAAAACTTATGGAAACTGCGATAATGATCGTCAAAAACGTAACAAAAGCAGGCACTTATGATTCATATTTAATCACTCTTATGGTTGTATTCAACCAATTAAATTCCCACAAATGAGACCACATCATAACAAATACAATTTTGTGTAGAATCTATAACTGAAATAATTTGTACCGTGTTTTTTTGCTAAACTTTCATAACCTTGTGTTTTTGAGTTGGACGAACAGATTAACGCCAGTAATGGACAAACCCAAAATGTTTAATAAAATTATGACTAAATATTAAAAAAAAACACCTAATAAATATTTTTCCAATTATCATTACTAACCAATTAGTCCACTAATTAAAAACCATAAAATATATCACCTATACAATCACAGATGACCTTCTACAGTTCCGGTACTGTTGATGAGATACATGATTATCTTGAGGGCGAGTACATGAATATATAAGCGTTTATAATTTATCACTAACCATTCAAAATTAGAACAACCATGATTGCTCAAGTAAGTATCTATTATTTATTTATATAAACGTGAAACAGTGTATAACAATTTCTGTTCAGATTTTAGGATTTTGTGCTCTAGTTGCGTTAGTTAGCGCAGGGCCAGGATATTACCCTACATCTTTACTTAAAGCAGAAGTAGTACACGATCCCAATTATTCGTTTGGATATAAAGTGGCTAGTCCTCAAAGTGGAGATTTCAAAGATCATTTTGAAACCCGAAAAGGAGATGTTGTTCAAGGCAGATATTCGGTACTAGACGCTGATGGCACAAAACGTATCGTTGATTACGCCGCCGATGCTTTAAGCGGTTTCAACGCAGTCGTCAGCAAATCACCAGCAGTTATTCCTGCAGCTAAAATCGAAACTTTACAAGCAGTTGCGCCGGTAGCCAAAATAGAAGCAATCGCTCCTGTTGCAAAAATTGAACATTTGGCACCTTTAATTCAACACGTACAACCTACCATTGCACGAGTTGCATATTCTCCTTATCTTGAATCTCACAATCTTTTGGAGGATTACACCACTCTTTAAATTCTTTTTATTATTAATTCCTATAATTTAATTAAATAAATTAAATTAAGATTTGTAAAATGTTTGCAAAATAAATTGATACACTGAATATGGAATTAATAATTTGTATTTGTATGGTAAAGTTCATAAGCTTTCCTAACTCCCAAAAGGTGAAGTTGGGTAATTTCACCCAAACTACGACTACTACTCCTTTTCATGTACTTGTATTTCATTTAATTATTTTACTTTCTATATAGCGTTTGTTTGTTCTATTAAAAAACTTCAAATACATCTTCAATTCCTCAAATAATATAATGACAAATGATTTTGTACTAAAAAATTATAAACATTTGAGTAATGTCAAAGAGAAATAGTTCCAAATGCAAAATTAAAATAATTGCTTTCAGTTGTCGCACATTCCGAAGTAAATGAATTCTACACTCAAAATACATAAAATACTCTTCAAACTCAAAATGATATATTTTTTAAAGTTTTAAAATTCTAGATGACTTACTGGCCTAAACTTTTTAGATATACCCACGGAAAAGTCGACTTTGGCATTTACGATGTTAAATTAAAAATTAACGTGCGAGGGCGGTCTGAAAAGTTTCCGACATCAACGTGAAGATGTCAGCACTCGTCAATAAAAGTTATGGAATGTAGTTGTGCTTCTTTGTAACAGCAACACATTAAAGTTTCAGCCATTTTGGACGCGCAGATTTTATTTGACAGTTGTTTGATGGAGTCGATTTGAGTATTTTTGTGAAAATGGGGAAAATCGAGTATCGAGCTGTCATAAAATACTTGTTTTTGAAAGGGAATACGCCTACGCAAATTAAATATGAGTTAGACTTTGTGTACGGAGACTCTTCACCGTCATTTACCACTGTGAAATTTTAGGCAGCTAAATTTAAACATGGCCGTAAGAGCTAAAGTTCACCAAATGGTGTTAGACGACCGTCAAATTAAAGTGAGAGAGATAGCAGACGCAATGAAAATGTCCAAAGAACGTGTTTGTCACATATTAAATTAAGATCTAGGCATGACAAAGCTGTCCGCGCGTTGGGTGCCGCGTTTGTTAACGTTAGACCAAAAACGTGTTTGAATGAACATTTCCAATGCTCTGTTGGCGCAGTTTAGACGCAATAAATCCGAGTTTTGGCAACGATTAATTACTGTAGATAAAACTTGGATACACCACTATACGCCTGAAACAAAAATACAGTCAAAACAGTGGACTGCAAAGACGGAACCAGCTCCAAAAAAAAAATCTGTTTTTTTGGCTGGGAAAGTGATTTTTTGGGATAGTCACAGAGTTATTCTAATCGATTATCTTCAAAAAGGGAAAACCATTACAGGAGCATACTACGCATCATTACTTGACAAGCTAAAGGCAGAAATTGAGGATAAACAGCCACATTTGCAGAAAAAGAAAATCCTGTTTTACCAAGACAACAGCCCCGTCTCACACCTTAACAGTTGCCATAGCGAAATCCATGAATTACGGTTTGAACTGCTTGACCATTCACCTTATTCACCAGATCTAGCCCCAAGCGACTTCTTTCTGTTGCTTCAACTAAAAACTGCGCTCAGAGGACAAAGATTTTGTCAAATGAGGAGGCAATCACTTTCGTGAACAATTATTTTGCAGAGAAGAACGACGAGTACTATTTGAACGAATTAATGAGATGGGAGCATTGCTGGGAGAAGTGTATAGAGTCACAAGGAGACTATGTAGAAAAATAAAAATAAATTTTAAGATAAAAACTCTTGTAGCTATGTTAAGTCGGAAACTTTTTAGACGACCCTCGTATATCTTTTTTCTGGCAAAATTCGAACACAATATAACTACATATTATGTTGGATGGATAAAATAGAACAAATTGATATGATAATAATGAGTATTCAAAGTGTATTTTACTAAAAATCAGTAAAATAGATTATTTTTTGTGAATTTTATTTATTAACCAAATTGATTTTTATTTATTAAGCGGCCTTTGTGAACAAATAGTAATTTTTTGCTCTTCCTAATCAGGGTTCAATTACGATTGCAGAATTATTTTTATTAACTTTATTATTATTATAATACAATTTTCAAAAGTGAATTTAATAAGGCGGGTTTATAAACTAAGGGCCGTTTGCTTATATTTAAATATTGGCGTTTCGGAGCACAGTTTTACTACTGCAGTGCCATCTACTGACTCATTGCGAAGCTACAGCGTCATTTGTTTTGGCTCTGAAGTCATATTGTTGTCCGCGAATGCCAAATGTGAAGTGCGTTCTGTGATTTGTTTCTTATGTGCAAAAGAATCGTCGGCTGCTGAAATTTATCGAGAGTTATGCCTGGTTTATAGACCTACAGTATTGAGCGAAGGTAAGGTTAGACAATGGTGCCGTGATTTTAAAGATGGCCAAACAAATGTCCATGTCAAAGAGCTGAGTGGCAAGCCCAGTATCCAGACCAATAAAATCGTTTCACAAGTGAACCAAACACTGCGATCTGATCGTCGATTAACGATTAGTCGCCTCGCTGAAAAATTTTCTCAACTTGGACGCACTACTGTTTACAATATTGTCACGGAAAACCTCGCATACCACAAATTGTGTGCAAGGTGGGTACCAAAAATGTTCACCGAGCAAAAGAATGTCAGTGGACGAAAGTTTTTGGCCCGTTATCAACAAGATGGAGATGATTTGTTTTCTCGCATTGTTACGGGGGACGAAACGTGGGTGTCCTACAGCAACCCAGAAACAAACCAGCAATCGATGCAGTGGCGATACTCAACTTTACCAAAACCAAAAAAGTTTAAGCAAACACCGTACACAAGTCGAAAATTGATGGCTACAGTTTTTTTTTGGGCAACGACGGTGTTCTTTTGGTTGATTTCATGGAACATGGGACAACAATTACAGCTGACGTGTACTGCGAAACGCTCAACAAATTGAGACGTGCGGAAAACTGTCATCTGGCATAATCCTCCTCTACGATAACGATAACGCGCGTCCTCACACTGCTGCCAAAACCAAGGAGAAAATTCAAGATTTTTGTTGGGAACTTTTTGGATCGAAACCGGAATATTTGACTAAATGTCATTGAAAAAGTAGCAGGAACACCTTGGGCAGCAGATGCAAAAACAGTTCTGCATTGTTGGCATTAGTTCATTCTACAGCAGAATATTGTGATCCTGTCTGGATGAATTGTTATCAGTTGAATTGCACCATCCGTATAATTAGTGGAACCATTAAATCTACTCCTTTGATTGGTTTCCTGTTCTTTGTAATACCATTCCATTGAATATTCAAAGAAAGGATACGTTAAAACAACAATGGAATAAATGCCAACTTAACAAAAACTTACTAATTTGTTATGATGTTCAGTACCCAGTATCTGGAATTATGTTAGGCTTAGTAATTTGAAGCACATCTAAAGAAATATTTTGTAAATCAAATTGTCGTAAATTCATTGGTTCATTTACAATAAGATTTGAAAATTTTAATGTAAATTTATACAGGGTGTAACAAAAAGGTAGGTCATAAATTAAACCACATATTCTGGGGCTAAAAATAACCTCAATACAAATGTGCATGCAAAAAAATTACAGGGTGTCAAAGTTATAATTTTGTAAGTGATTTATTTTGGCAGAAATTTTGCATCAAACGTAAAAGTTAATATGCTTTACATAAATATATTAATAAATATTTTGCTTAAATTTCGAATAAGCTCTAGACATAATTTACGTATGTGCATGTTTTACCATTAAAAAATAAAAATCAGCAGGATTTAATTAGGTAACGTTTTAAGCAACACATAGACAGTTTTGAAAAATAACTTTTCAAATTTATTTTTTGTAGTCGGAAATATATATTTAAACAATATTTATTGGGTGTTGGGTTGATTTATATGTAGGAAACGTTAGGAGAAGCTATAAAAAATAAATACGAACTTGATCTACTGCTATAATTTTCTTTCTTTCACGTTCACCTAACATATTTTAGAAATTTGATGTAAATATTAACTGGTTATGCTTAGGTTTCTTTAATTAAATATAGATCATGATGTTACTACGTGGTGATTTAAACATACATTAATTACCAGTTGTAATAAAAACCCATTTTTTATTAAATTATGTAAGCTTGGTCGTGCATTACTTAATAATTTAAACTTTATCGTATTACTTGAAATTCTGAAGTCCACAATAAGTTTCTAAAGAAAGTGAAAGATAATGAGAAATTATTAAAATTTAACACCATTATAACATTATTACTTCTCTAAAAATTTTGGCAAAAATCGAGTAATAAAACTATTCCTTTCATTGGTTATTTTTTCTTTAGTTGTTATCCAACAAATTACATACAAAATCAACTTTAACATACTGAAATGTTATTGTACCCTTACATACCATTGAAAACAGAATTATAGAAATATCGACGAAGTCAACAAAAATCACTGGGTTATCATTTTAGTTTCAATTTTGGACTAATAAATGGCAATATACCATATTTCTTCACCGAAAAAAAAAATCCTGAAAGAAAAAATAACGTTCTGTCTTTGTATGTTTGGGTTGGATAACAATAACGGTGCACTGATATTATGAGGCGGGATTTTTTCCAAACGAGTGTGTTAAAAATATTGAAATGTTAAAAATCCACATAATAGAAATTTATATAATTTAAATATTTAATATGTAAAACCACTAATTAAATGGTAACAAACATCAAAAGAAAATAGATACGTTACAGTAATAAAGCAAATGATGCATCAATATACCGGGTGTCTCAGTTGTATTGTTTCAATGACATATCTCCGTTAATTAAAAATATAAATTTGAAATTTTTGCATCAAATTTACACCTAAAGTTCTTTACACATTTTCAAAGCCTTCTTTAGTCTTTCTTGGTTAATCGATTTAGTATTAGAACATTTAAAATTAAATTTCGCCTTTCTTCTTAAATTAAAAATACAAAGTCTGATACTTCATTGAAAAGGGATTTTTGGGTAGAATTGAAATTTTGAGAAAAATATACCGAGTGCCATTTAAAACAAGAAAGTTAAGGTTACTTTCGGTTAAATCGAAAGTAACACAATATTAACATTAAGCTCAGTTATTCGCAGGTCCCAAAATTTTTATTTAATCTTACTTATTTACAAAAAAATTATTTATACTTTATTTTTTGTTATTCGGAATTTTTCATAATGAAAAGGAGGCCGTATCTCGATAACAACTGAAGATTTAGTGTCGATTTTCTTAGAAATGGTTGACCGAAGTGACATCTTTCAGGTATCCTTTTTGAGCTCATCACGTCAAGGAATGAAAATCTTCGAACAACAATTCAATATACCGAGGGGCAAAAAAGTTATAAACATTTTAATGTACGCGAAGTGCTGCTGGTAGCGCCCTCTACAACGTTCATCAAAACTGTGATCAGATTTAGATTTCTCATACTAAAAAACTGCTGAATACCAAATTTCGTTGAAATCGTGCTTTTATTAAGAGAAATATTACCAAAAAACTTTTAAAAATAATAACTTTGACACCCTGTAACTTTTTTTGCATGCACATTTGTACTGAGGTAAGTTAAGTTCAATCGAGTTATTTTTAGCCCCAGAATATGTGATTTAATTTATGACCACAATTTTTGTTGTTTATTTATTATACAGAGTGTTTAATATACTAGTTTAATTTTTTATCATTTGTAACAAAATTCTATAAAAAATTCAATACTGTAGCATCTCTTGATGTTAGACAAAGGAAATTCCTATCATTAAGTAAAACAAGTTCAAGCAACAAATCGAGTAGGATATCTAACAATTTACACTTAAATTTGGACATCGTGGATAGCCATATTTCGTTGTTATGAAATGTTTTTGAGAGCTTTTGATTTTATGAAAAATTGAAATAACTCTTACCCTTATGAAATATGTGTTCATTTTGTATGTAAATCATAATAAAACATTTAAAAATATGTAACTTTTATGTGCCACATTTTTTTGGGTCGCCTTGTACAATTCAAAATAATTTAAGAAAGTAGCCTTTATTGACGAACATACGCCCATCTCAAAATATTTTTAAAATGTTGTATCGTTTGTACTACAGACCGTCTCGAATAACGTGACCTACCTTGTATCTAAAGTTATTTGATTTAACCAAGAAAAATGCCAACAGTTAACTGTAACGTTGCCAATAAAGCCTTATTGGCTTTATCGGCAACGTGTGTTACAAGCATTAAAGTTATCGCTTAGATAGCGCTTTGCACTTTAACACACATACCGTTACAGTTAACTGTTGGCATTTTTCTTAGTTTATACTATTCATACGTGTCAATGTTTACACGAGATGTCGCAAGATACACATTTTACTTATTTGATTTACTTGGCTGAGAAAGTGAAAATTATATTTAATGGCAATAGACTATTATTCAAAATATGTGGAATTAAAAAGACTAAACCGAATTTGAAGTAAAGACATAAATTGTGACTTAAAATATTTTTTTAGCAGAAATGGTATTTCGAATAGTGTATGTTCTGACAACGGTCGACGATTAGATTATGAGGAACTTCATGTATTTTGTCAAGAATATAATTTTGGTTGGGGCAGCAACAGCCCACATTTTTTATGATTTAAAGGACAAACGAAAAACGCTGTTAAAGTAGCTAAAACCATCTTAGAGAACAAAGAAATCAATTCATACTTAGACTCTTGATGGAAAAAACTTTGAAAGAGAATTTTTACGTTAGAGAAGAATATTTGATGGGTACACAAATTCCATAATCATGTCAAAGTCCGTAAGACCTGGCGGAGAAAAAAAAACAGGCAAGCAAAATTCTACAACTAAAGACACAAAGTAAGCATTGTCACCTTAAAAAATGTGAATCTTTATGAGTGGGTGATGAACGCACTAAAGAAAAAATGATACATGTTCATTACACCCCTAGGTCATATTTGGTAGAAGCAGATTATACTACCTACAGACACAATAGAGAATAAATACCAACAACCTTTCTCCGCAATACAAAGACGATCTGTAACAGTACGCACCAAAGCCGCAAAGTACAAAAACTTTAATAGATATTGATATCTCAAGCTTTGTTATTCTTTTGTATTTTTATTATTTTTTATTTGTGTGATTTATATTACGAAATTTCATGTAATTTTAGTTTTGTAAGAAAAGGAGGGTGCTGATGAAAGTGTGTCCTAGTAAAATAAAATAGCTTTATACACTGGTATTACGACAAGCTGGCAAATGCGACAGAAACAATTAACAGCAAAGCAAGAATTGCGTCTGCCGGCGTCGAAGTCAGGTGCCCCAGGCAATAACCTCCATGGCCATATTGTAATTACACTACCTTAAATTAGACTTTCAAATATTAAAACTTTCCCAAATAAATATTATAATTTTGAAGAGTCAAATTTTGAAATTTAAAAAAAATTAAGTGATATAGGGAACACGTGTTTCGTGAACCTTTAACGTATCATAGTAACATAATGACAAACGCAAGGTGGTTTTATGGTCATTTAGTGAAATTTAATAATCATATTTTTGAGCAAGAATAATTTTTAACGTAATTTAAATTTTTTTTCGAGAATCTATTTTTTGCCAAAGATGGAGAAGACAAGCATAATTTTTCCTTAATTCTATTTTCATTATTAATATATGTTTGATGTATAAAGTTTTACTGTTGTGGTCTTTGCGTCAACATTAGATTGCTGAAGCAAAAAGTTTTTCGTACATAAATTACTAAATATTTTAACATACCTTTCTTAGTTGCGTTCACATTTATTTAATCCAATAACTCACTCTACACGATAGGACTCATACCGATACCAGACGCAAAACTAAATTATTTGCATTTTAACACAAATACTCGAGCTGTAACGCTATCAAAATGTCACGTCGCAGTTCTTGCATATATTCAATCCAAAACTTCTATGATGCTATAGATAGGTATTACAAAGGAATCCTGTTTAAAAGAATTTTATTTTCGTACATAAATGATAACCTCTGTAAGATAAGCAGGTCATTTGATAAATAAAATAATGTCTACCTAAAACAGAAATTTAAGGTAGAAATTCTTAATATGTATTTGAGATGAACAAATCTCTCTACAAAATCGAGAGTTTTTTCATTTCCACAACTTTCCACTTGCTGTTTAGGGCATGAATTAAATTTAATTGAATAATAAAATGTGAATATAGCACTTTTTACTTACAATCAATGTATCCACCTGCCCAGATAACTTGCTAATAACCTGACCAATCGTCATACAAAAAAATGTATACCAACATTAAATAAAATTCGATAACATGGAAAAGTAATTTATTTAAAGCACTTTTAAGACTTACACTACTAAACTGCCATTTACCACAAGTATGGAAGTAATATCATGTTATCAAAATTACATATACATATTAACTCATTGTCAGTAATAAACTTAAGTTTGATTAATGAGTAGCAAAATGGTAATTAAATCATTCTTGATGGATATTCCGTATTTAAACAGTGGTTTAAAATAGTATATTACAGTACTAGTAAAGGAAGTACGAAATTCGCTCACGCATGGGCCAGTTTACACACGAGTGCTGTATAGCGTTTTGTTTGATCCTGCGATTGAAACGTTACTAAAAACTATTAAATTTTATTAATTAAAATTATTAATTTAATATAAATTTCAATAATTGTACTGTTAATTTTCTTGTTAATAAATAAATGTGTTATGCAGATTACATCGTAATTTTTTTTCCTAGTTTTTCCTAGTTTCAGCGAAAAAAAGAACGGGCAACATTTTTAATGCAGCGACTGGGCGTAAGTAAATTACACTCACTACTATCGCCCACTCGTTGTAAAACAGAAGGTTTCTAGATGCGTATCCATGTAAGAAACAACGTGTTTCAATCGCAGGATCACACAAAATTAATTACTTTAACTGTTCTCAGAGCTCTAGTATAGTTTGTGTCATGTAAAAACGGCCTGTCTATTTCATATAAATTTTCAGCAGCATACTGGTTTCTATGCCAGTGCCGGCATACACCAGAAGGCAGCACGGTTTTGTCTAACTTTGCCGGCAATAAATAGATGGCTATACTGTCGTATACCTCATTCAATAATTCTTATTACTCTTCAATATATTAACGAATGAAATACGATCAACGAAATTAAAAATGAATTTTTATTGCATAAACAATGCAAACTCGTCGAATTCTTACGTTAAGAGGAATACGTACTAGCAGTGCGCTCCCGCTAAATGGTTTCGAAGTACCTATAAAAATGACTCAAATTTTCAAGTTATCAGCAATGTTTTGATTGAAATTGAAGATATAAGAACGGACTCTGTCGTGGTTGTAGTAGAATTTTGTATTTATTTCTATTAAAATTGTGGTGTTGAATAAAATGTACAAACTCAAACATAAAAAAACAAAAAGTAAGCATTTTGAAAAAAGTAATACTACAGTGATAACGCTTTGTCTTTCATAGGTAAAACATTAAGTTTTACCATTGAGTAAAAAAGAACTTTTCACTCAATGGTTTTACTTCAAACATTTAAAATTAAAAGCTGTTTTAAGGGTACTTATAGTGCATGTTTAGCGATAGCGCACTGCTACTACGTATTCCTCTTAAGGCAGTTGTTCAAAATAAGAAGATATTCTTGGTCACGTAGTAAACTCTTTCGACAAGGAATATAACTGACATTTTAAGTATAAAGATTAGCGGTAACCATTGATGTATACAATATTTTCCGATTTCCTAAAATACTCTGGGAACTCTCAGTTCGAGGTCCCCGAAAATATCTTTGTAACACCGACATTAAAAAGATTTTTCCGAAGGGAAGGCACACATTCCGTTTTTAAATTTTTATCGGTTAAGACAAATTATTGTATGCAAAGTGAATAAACGGTGTCAAAACAAAAAACTTTTTAATTCAACTACAGAAAGTTGCACATGGTTCGATTTACGTTTAATCTTTGATCAGGTTGAAAGTGAATTTAATTAATAATAATTTTATAACTATATATATATATATATATATATATATATATATAAAAACAAGACAATTTAAACATTTTTAAAATGCCGGGTAATGTGTGTCAATACTATGATTGTGGTGCAAGACAACAAGATTCAAAAATAAAAATGTACCGATTTCCAATTAATAATAAAGAACGATTGCAAAAATGGCTTATCAATTCAGGTAAATTAACATTATTTTTTTAAGAACTTATCTTAAAAAGAGACATTTTACGTAGTCATTTTCGGTCGTAAAGTAGCACTTTATTATACGAACTCAAAAAAAAAGTAAATAGCCGCTTCATTAAAATCAGCATTGTAATTTGCACGATTTTCGGAAATTGGCAGTTTGATATTGTCATTCTTAGCAATAAGTGTTACCAACATAAGTTTGTTTTAATTATGTTTTAATTATTATTTATTATTTTCATAAGTTCTAAAGGTTTTTTTTCGACCTTTACTGATATTAAAATTAAAAAGAAAAAATAAACTACCCTTTATTTCCAAGAAATGTGAATTTATTGTACACAGAGGAAGAAAAACGTACATTTTTGAAAAACATTTTTCTCAAAAATCTTTTATGAATGAAACAAGAAATAGATTAAATAAATCAGCCGTACCAAATATGTATACAAATTCTGACACGCGATCACATTCTTTGCCATCTGCAAGCTCACAACCTTTGAATATTTTTGATCTTTCGTCCATGTCTAAAAACAATCGCCAATTCGAAATGCAAAATAAACAACAATCGCCCAAAACATTAAATGTAATGACTTCAACAAAAACATATTCCAGATAAGCTAGACACAATCTTCCAATTATTAATTGCCTGGTACTTGTGATTCAAATATAGAATTTTAAAATCTGCAACAGATATGCCAACACCCAAGTCTTCAAAACGAAAATTAAAATTTAATAATAACGATTCACCTAGAAAAAGAAATTAAAAGAAGAAATTACTATCAAAAAGAAAACAATTCAGAATAAACGGTCGCAAATATCAAAATTAAAAAGAAAACTTATTTGTTATGAAAAATTAAATACAATAGACAATATTCTAGGCCAAGTACAATTTCCTCTAAATTTTCAAAAACATTGGCCAAAATGCAATTAAGGAAAAACGCTCCCAATGGACAATTTCGAAAAAAATTTAGCATTGATGATTTTTATAAATCTCCTGCAACTTATAAATTTTACGTTCTCTACGAATTATTTTGCCTGCGCCGTCTACTATCAGGAGGTGGATTGGTGTATCTAAATTTAAACCTGGTTTCAGTCCTAAATTATTTGAGCAACTAAACAAAAAATTTTCTAGTTGTTCAATGAAAGAGAAATCATGTGTAATTTGTTTTGATGAGATGTCACTTATGGCTAATATGAAATATTCTCCAGAAATGGATTTAATTAAAGGATTAGAAGATCTTGGACCTTTAGGGCAAAAACCCCAAGCCGCTACTCATTGTTTAGTCTTCATGATCAGAGGATTATATTTTCCATGGAAATTACCTGTTGGCTATTTTTTGTCACATTCTGGTATAAAAACTACAGAATTGGTAGAACTGATTAAAATTGTTATTCAGAAATTAATTGATGCAGAATTACTACCGAAAGCCATTGTTTCTGATCAAGGAACCAGTAACCAAAGTGCTTTTAAAAACTAAATATAAGTATTCACCATCCATATATTTTACATAATTACAAAATTTTCGCATTATTTGATGTTCCGCACTTAATAAAAAGTGTTAGGAATAATTTGTTAACAGGAGATTTCATTTTAAATAATAAAAAAATATCATTTTCTGATATTAGAAGAACATATCTAATTGATAAAAATAATAAAAAAGTAGAGCTTTGTCTAAAATTACAGATGCACATATTTACCCAAACTCATTTTAGCGAATGAATGTTAAGTTGGCTGTTCAGGTATTGTAATTCAATGGCCGCAACCATGCAAACTTAATTTTGTTTGTAAATAATCTATTCGACACTCTTAACAGCAGAACAGGTTTTGCAGCTAATCCTTATAATCACGCCTTATGTGACAAAAATAGTTTAGTGAAAGACACAATCATCGAAGCAATACATATATTATGATTTAATAAAACTTGACCACAAGAGGAAGAAGTTGAGTAAACCTCCATGCTTTACTGGTTTGATACAAACTATTAGAGCAATATTAGATCTTTTTGAAGCGGAAAAACAACATTACGCTAATTTATTTTTACTTACAAACAGATTAAATCAAGATGTCATTAAAAATCTATTTTCCATATACAGACAGAAAGGCGGTTATAATCGTAACCCAACTTCTAAAACGTTTCGGACAATTTTTAGAATTAACGCAATTAATTCATTTGTGAAACCTACAAATTCTACTAATTGCGAAACCGACTCAGATATTTTATTAAATTTGACAACTGTCAGTAACGATGATGACACAAGTGTGCAAATAAATCAAACACTTAACTCGGACCGTTGATTGAAATATTGGTACCAATATTTCAATCAACGCTCGGACTCTTACGATTCTGGTTCAACATCTTCCAATCCTGAAGTAATCGTAGAATCGGCATCAGAAGAGAGTTTGGAAGAGTGTTCAGTAACATATTTTGCGGGTTATTTATCTAAAAAATGTATTGAATATTTTAAATGTGAAATTTGTGCACCACAATTAATAATCCAGTCGGAATTAATGGACAAACACGAAATCTTGCTGCTGAACAAAATTTATAAAAATGTTAATGTTACACAAGGTGCAGGATTAAAATCTCCGTCAAACGAATTTAGGATGATTGTAGATATTGTTTTATGGTTTTTGAAAATATATTTCATAAAATATATTTTAGAAATAATATTAACAAAACACTTTTAAGGAAGATTTTACACAACACTACCGTGACATCTTGGCTGGAAGAATATAGAGAACATAAGTTATTTATTATAGATAAGTTACTAAATGCAAAAATTTATTACAAGGCCAAACTGATTTGTTCAGAAATTTCGAAAAACAAAAATCAAACAAACAAAATCCTAAGTTACGGATATTACAAAATAAATAAATTTCTTTGCTTTTATCATTATTATATTTTCTTTATTTATATTTATAGAATGTATTGTAAATTATAAAATAAAAACTACGTACTTTTATCAAAAAGAATTGTATCATTTTGAATTTTAATCCAGTTTTAAGTGTGAACCAACTAACGGGGAATTAAGTATACTTAGTCAATGCTGAAGAGTTGTGTGAAAAATTGTTTAAAACTTCAATTTCTAGTTGCTTGATTTATTTCAGTACGATTTTACTAATAAGAGAAAAAAGGAATTAAACGCAAGAGTATTTTTTAAATTTTTGTGGAGAATCGTATAGATCAAAAGGAATTTAAAATTAATTTTAAATGTGCTCGATCGTTCGCAAAATGGGTTTCATAAAAAAACACATAATCTTGATGTGTTCTGTATTTTTAAACCACTTTTATATATTTGAAAATTATTTTAAATTGTAGCCTTTTTATCTATACGATTCTTTGTATTTCGAATTACGAAAGTCAAAAACGACTGAAACCATCTATTTAAGCGCGAGTTTGAATTGAGCGGTTGAAAAAGATTTTTCGTTTTATTCGTTTATCAATAAAAAAGTAAAAGTAAAATGCTTAAAAATTTAAAGTAATTGGTGACATTTATAAAATAGCTACTTATTACCATAGTTTCTGAAAGATGTTTTCATTAATTTTTGACTAACATCAGTTCAAATTTTATAAGTTTATTCACGCACGCGAACGGCTTCTTATAAGATTCATGTGGAGTAATTCCAGTGCTAGAACAAAATCCAATTTTTATAAGAACCAATTGGAAACAAGTTGAAGTTCGATTCGAACCTATAAAACTTCGAAAATGCTTAAAATCATAAAATTAGTTTGACGTTGTTTTGACATTGAACCGTAATAGGAGAAAATTTCAAACCTGACGGTGTACTTAACTCATAAGTCCGAAACTCAAATTTAACACTACGAATGAGAAGTGAAACTCAAAATGAGTACTGTTAAAAGAGTCACGGACGAATGTTGATATGTATTTTACTTCGTTCTGCCAAATTAAAAGCAAAATTTAAAAACATTAAATTGAAAAATTTCAAAATTTGGAACGAACTCTTTAAATCTAGGTGCATTTGCGAAACATGATTAGCAACGGCAATTTCTCCATTCTTTATCATTATCTTTGTTGTAATGATTAAATCATTCCGTAGTAACGTTTTACAGGACAAGTCCCATTTTTCCGTTATCCCGGATTGTAACGGGGCCGTAAAGTAGCAAAATTCGATGCAAAATGAAGTAAATATCTAACATAGGTTTATTCTAAACGCAAAGTAGAAAAATAGTTTTTTTCTTAAATGAAAAATCATGACTGTATTTTAAATGTTAATAATTTTTTTAAAACTTAAATTTTACTATAAATGTTTTAGAAGGTTTTCAATAATAGGCTAGTGGCCATCTTGAAATCTCTTGCATTAATTGTGACATGCTTTAAAAAAGTTTTTAATGGTACCGGATTCTTTAAATGACAATGAAGATTTGTGCCTAAAAATTATACCTATCAGAGAAATTCTTTAAACAGTTAAAAAAGTTCTACCTTATATAGGTTTGGCTCCAGACGCTCTCAAAGAAGCGACTAGAATTGTTGATTTACATCGAATTTGAGAATGAAAAAAATAAAATAATCTGAAATGTTCATTTCAAAAATTCTGAAAAAATTCACCAAGCATCTGAAGCGTTTAAAGAAATTTGTCTCAGAAAGAAACCAGATATATTTTTATTTTTTCTATTTGTAATAGTCGAAATTAAAATAAATTTTGTTCACGTTGCCGGAAATTTTCCGGAGTTGTAATTTATTACTATTTATCTTTTTTTTTATTAAGTAGATAGGGACATTTAGTTGTAGTTTACACTGCCACGGTTTTTAATCGTCAAGAAAACATCTTCACCTGCAACAACTCCTAATACTCTATCAAAGGAGTTTCGTACCTTGATTCGTTTTGCGTTACTTTTTTTTTTAAATAACTATTACTCAAAAACAGATTACTTATTAGAAAGTATTAAGTGCTCAATCACAATTTGTAATTGTAGTACATTAAATAAAATTAATCTAAAATTATGAATTATTATAGTATAAATAAATTTATTCTTATATAAATTATAAAACAAAAATTAAGTTATGTAAATCTGAATTGAATTACTTTTAAAAACGAAAACATGTTATATTTAAAGGACGTACATATTTAACATTTTCATTTGTTATCAAAATATAAAGATGTGGTAAGCATAATCACAATGCTAGACTGACTGGTGCCAATAATTTTCTTTCTTTTTACCCGTCACATTCTTTGTTGGTGCGTAACTTCGATTATCAAAGTTTGGAACCTGTTTTAAAGGTTACTAATTAATTATAATGATTTTGTACTAATAGCGACATCACGTATCAGTTTTTTAATCAGAAAATGTATTTCCATATATCTCATAAGGTTGGTCAATCTGAATACGGAGTATATATAATCAATGGTGGGGTATCTACTAAATGGAAAATTTTGAAATAAAGAGTAAAATAATTGTCGTTATGGACAATTTAAGAAAATAAAACAGATGCGGCATCTATGTGTTAAACTTTACAGATGGAAATTTAATGTTAGAGTGAAGATGTGACAGTTGATTGTTTTAGATTTGAAAGAATACTTGGTCCAGAAGGTATGGTAGTGAACTACAGCAATCGTTTGTGTTTTTGTTAAAACACTAGGTATCATCATTATTTATTAATCAACTAATTTTTTTGTCATTAATTAACGAGTTTAATTAAATACTATTTTAAAAGCAAATAATACTCTTATCTTATCAAACGTGTCCATTTGAAGAAGAAAACTTCATACGAACATATGTCCTAAACTTTTGAGATTCAGAGAGCGGTAAAATTAAAAAAAATTAATCATTTAATATTAATATCTATAATACCACTTTAGGTATTTGAATGAAATTTGGCATACAGGTACTATCTATCAAGAGTCATTTTTTAATGTACCATATTTATTTTATTTCCACCACCGGCGTTCGTACGGAATTTGACCTGCTTATTTTGGCAGATATTATTCTTGGAATCTCCAATCATTTCTAAGCAAATTTGATCTTTTTATTTTTTTCAATCCGATGCACGGTTTTAGCTTAAAGAAATAAAAACCGTTTCTTTGCATGATCATAACAATATCGTTAATAAGTAGGTAACAATTCTTTCTTACTTAAGTAATTTTTTAAATGTTTCATTAAAAAAACTACCAAAATACAAAATACGTAAACTCTGAAATGTATTTTTAAAATCATTATTCAATTATCATCAGAATTGATCTTTTGAATTTTTTAGTACCATGCAAGGTTTACACCTAAAAAAAATTAAATCTACTTCTCTGAATAGTGATATTGTCATACTAACAATATTATTATGATCATGCAGAAAAACGGTTTTCATTTTTTTAAGCGGAAAGCGTACATCAGATTGAAAAAAGCAACGGATCAAATTTGCTTAGAAATAGTTGGGAATTTTAAGAATAATTTTTATTTTAAGTAAAATCAGTGGCGTACCATCACTGTCTGTCAATATAGGAAGATGAAATTCCGTACAAACGCTACTGTAAAATTACAAAACATTTGGAACATTAAAAAATGCCTTTTGTATTCCAAATTTTAAAATACATATACATATGTTCTCTATCTATACAGGGTGTACATGGGAAAAATTTGAAAATTTGGTGGTATACTAACATCGACGGGGGGCAGTTCCGCTAAAATATTTTCAAGGTGGTGACACTTCCGGTTATACCGGAAGTATGTGTCAACTTGCTTATTTTAAATGGAACACCGTATATATTATTCTATTTTTGAATTTTGCCTAAAATTCTAGACACATTTTGTGTATAATGTCCTATACATAAGTCTAACTGTTTTGGACTTATTTTAAATTTTATGTCACAAATGACGTTTTCAGGCCTAAACAAAATTATAAAATTTTCCTATACTAATGCCTTTATTATTTAATTGAAATAAGTTTCCTTGTAGCAGGGGACCTATTTTAGTAGGCTATGTCAATATTTTGATAATAAATTAATACAGGGCGATCAAAAAAAGGATTAAAATTAAATTCAAAAACACGTCAAAAGTCATTTTTTTTAATGCAAGCACCATGTTTTTATAGCTTTATTTTATTTAGCATCAAAAATAAGGTTGACTTTGTACAAGGTTGTCTATTAAAAAATTCATGGTTTTCGAAATATTGGCAATTTAACTTTTTTTGTTGCACAAATGCTATTGTATTTCTTTTAATATGAATGGTTATTCCTAGTTGGCCATGATGGCGTTAGAAAACAATCATCTGTCAACCATATGTCAAACTGTTAAAAATTTTCAATAATCATGCCGGGACGCTTAAATTATACAAACGAAGATTACTTAAATTTATTTATTATTTATGGACAATGTGATAAAGTTATATTAAGAACATGTGTTACAGTTAACTGTACCGACTGTGAGTGTTAAAGTGCATATCGTTACCAAAGCGATAACTTTAAATGCTTGAAACACACGAGTGTCGATAAAGCCAGGTGTTCTTTCGTTGCGTGTGTAATACTGTACAAGTAATTACTTGGCTTTATCGACACACGTGTGTTTCAAGCATAATAAGTTGTCGCTTTGATAACAATATGAACTTTAACACTCACAGTCGGTACAGTTAACTGTTGGCATTTCTTAGTTTGATACACACAGTTTGACATATCCTTGACAGATGATTGTTTTCTAACGCCATCATGGCTAACTAGGAATAACTATTCATATTAAAAGAAATCAATAGCATTTGTGCAACAAAAAAAAAATTTAAATTGCCAATATTTCGAAAACCATGAATTTTTTGAATAGACAACCTTGTACAAAGTCAATCTTATTTTTGATGATAAATAAGATAAAATTATAAATACATGGTGTTTGCATTTAAAAAAATGACTTTTGACGTGTTTTTGAATTTAATTTTAATCCTTTTTTTTTGATCGCCCTGTATTAATTTATTATCAAAATATTGACATAGCCCACTAAAATAGGTTCCCTGCTACAAGAAAACCTATTCCAATTAAATAATAAAGGCATTAGTATAGGAAAATTTTATAATTTTGTTTAGGCCTGAAAACGTCATTTTGACATAAAATTTAAAAATAAGTCCAAAACAGTTAGACTTAGGTATAGGACATTATACACAAAAATGTGTCTACAATTTTGTGCAAAATCCAAAAATAGAATAATATATAGGATGTTCCATTTAAAATAAGCAACTTAACCTACTTCTGGTATAACCGGAAGTGTCACCATCTTGAAAATATTTTAACGGAACTGCCCCCGTTGTTAGTATACTACCAAATTTTCAAATTTTTCCCATGTACAGTTTTTCTATAATCTATCGATAATCGATGGCGTTTCCGGTGGGACATCCTGTATTTTAATGTCTAATGAATTTGAAATTTCAAACTACAAGAATAGTTGTGTTAATGTGTTTCAAAGTTAAGCTCACACAATACAATACAATATGCCACACTAGCGACCAAGGAAAATACAGGGGAAAGTGTAAAGGAAACAACAAAATAGAGTACTATTAATGGGCGAATTCAGTCCGTTTGCGTTTGTACCAAAGCTTCGGCCGCGGATCGAACAAGTTGATTCCGAATACTCAAAGTCAACACGTCGCCGTCGTGGGGTCACCACGTTAAAACAAAATGCGCTTGCAATTTTACCTCAATAGTGGTGTAGAAAAAAGTTAAAAAAGTATTTAAAACAGTTTTTACTTTTCAGCAACACTTTACATGTAAAAATGTATTATTTACAAGTCAATGCACCTTTTCTCCGATATCTCAAAAAATATCATTAAAAACGCGATTTGAAAAAATACAGTTGTTTTCCCATATCTCATGTCTTTGATAGGCCATATCTCGAAAAGTATCGATCCGAGCAATTCGCAAAATAGCACCAAAATTACCACGAGAGGAAAATTTGAAAAAATATTGGGAGTCATAAACTGACCAGAATGAGTGACTTTCAGAGACTGCTGGTCTCGAGGATTTCCGCTAATCCAAGCGAAACCTTTTGTTCTTGAAAAACTTATTTTGAAGCTTATATCTCAAAAAATATTGATTTTTCGAGATTAATTAAGAATTATAGTGGATCAAAGGAATTTAACCCTTTTAGGGATTATGGGGATTCCAAAAGGGTCGGGATTCTAACTCAGATTTATAATTCAGCAAAGACTTCCCCGCCCCTAGAAACTTATTTTTTTTGTTTGCGTGATTATTTCCCACTAAAATTACATTTGACGTATAGATTATAACCATGAAATTAAAACCTTATTGCCCTGCGAGAGAATTGGGATCGTACAAAATACTGAACAACCTGAGATGTTCAAAAAAAGAGAAAGGATTTGTTAAGAATAAAAAGTCACGTATAATGGAAGTTGTTAAATAGAGGAAACTTCACGCTTCGACCAAAGATGAGTTGTATGAGGTAAAAGCCATAGGAACCACATGAGAAGCAATCCGCTTTAAATTCAGTCATGGACACATCATCTAGAATTACAGTCAAATAAACAAATGTGGGCGATTGTTAAAAATTTGATAGCAGATAAGCATATAACCTTAAAACGTTGAAAAATTGAAAAGGAATTCATGATAAATGAACTTTAGTAGATATTTTAGTACAACGTTTAAAGTTTTTATAAGAGCACAATATACAGGGTGGTCCAAAAATATAAGTCGCAAACTATACTACGCTACTAAGCATAAAAAGTTAGTTTTTTCTTATTATCTCAGAATTAAGTTGAAGAAAAATCTGAAAATTTATATGATAAAATACGTGAATATGATACCCAATTTATTAAAGTTTTCAAAAAAATATATTAAGCAGTAGCTTAGATACCGGGGTAGCTGTGAAAATATTATTAAAAAAATGTAAATCTTAGAAATTTCGATCACCCTGTACAAATTTTGGAATAAGCACTTTATTACAGACAAAAAGTGTTCTTTAAATTTTTTCGTTAATGTAATATTTTTCGAGAAAAATCGTTTTCTTTAATGTCTGTTTCTCGTTTGATTTAAAAGCAAAATACAAATTTTAAATAAATAATAAGAGCCTTTCTGAATTAAACAATTGCAACTGTTTTTATGACCTTAGTTGTATTTTTATTTCATTTTAATAACATACATGTTGATAAAAAAGTTAAAAAGTTCAAAATCATGGAGTCACAACGGCAATATTTAGAGCTCTTGTAAGATGTAAATGTAATATTAATTGTTAAATAGTTTTTTTTATTGTTGATATTTATTTTTAAATAAATTTATGAAATAAAAAAATAAAAATTTGAGTTTTACACTTATTTTTCAACTTAAGCATTACAACTTTTGATGCGAAAAACAGACGTTAAAGTAAACAATTTTTCTCGAAAACTATTATACTAACGAAAAAATTGAAAGAACACTTTTTGTCCGTAGTAAACCCTGTATAAAACCTGCTTTAATAAACTTTTAAACAATTAATGTAATTGGCACTCGTGTTTTTTACATGACACGGTCTCTTATTATTTATTTATAATGAAATGACACGGTCTCTAACAATAAGACTAAACAAAGACCCCTAAAAATCTACAATTATTCGAGTACCTACATCTTCTAATGTTTCGACACAAAGTTATAACATTAGTAGGTTTAGATATTTAAACAGCATAAAACTATAGTATTTATTTAGTTTCTAAACACACTAAGATTTTCAAATGTATCTTTGTCTTTGTGCATAAGATAAGACAAAATTATGTACACCAGAATTACACTGAATAATTTATTTTTATTATAGTTCGAATATAATTTATATTATGTTTATCCAATTGCAAGATACTTTTTTTGAAAATTTGTTCCTTTCTTTCCTTATGTCATCTGTTCTTACGTTTTACATTGGTTTTAGTATTGAATTTTACATCACTGTTTTTCACATATTTTAAAATACAAACCCAATGTAAATCAATAAAAATTGAATCAAATTACCCGTCTAGAAGATTCAAGATCTAAAAAATGTAAGAGCTGGAATAAACTTTACAAATTTATAAATTGAACAGAAATATACGTATATTTCAATTACACGTATCTAAGCAAAATTTTCTTTTTAACAGAATTTCAATGATGTTTTTATTCGAGTCTTTTACATGCCTAAAATGTTACAATTGATGGAATTGTTCAAAGCGAGTTTTTCAACAAGTTCAGAATGTGCAATAACTCCAGGAATTAATAGTAAATTTTAATTAACCGTTGTTTTGTAGTTATAGATTTTAATCACCAAACTTATCTAAATTATTCAATATTCATTTAATTAAATAAGCTTCAAATTGCAATTATAACTTTGTGTATAGATATTAATTCCATGCACGTTACTATTTACAAAGCTAGCTAAAAGCCGCTTACGTTTTTATGGATTTCATTAGTGTTAAGGAGTTTTTGCAGTTATTAAAACTTTTATTTATTTATAATGCATAACTCAGGTTAATAATGAAGGACCTACTGCAACATACATACCGGAACGTTCGTATGTATTTACAGTTAAAACAAAATATGCACAAATACATGTTCAGTAGTACATATGAAATTAAATTGTGTATGTTGGCACAATTTGATCAATTCAGATTTCAGAAACGAGAGTTTTTACTTTCTTACATTATATACTTATATTTGAATTGATAGAAATACAGGGTGTTTAATTTAAGTCATTTATTTAAATTTTAAGGAGCGGTAGTATACAACCTATAAATCTACTAGTTGGTTGCGACATCTAGAGCCATCTCGTGCTATCGTAACACGTACGAATTAATCAACTAAACCCGACAGGAGAGCCCTACCATTCACCGGTGATATTTTGCCGTTAAACACTTCGGCGGGAACGGTTCGCAGGAAACTATTCGCCGTTAGGTACGATTCGCCAAGAAGAATTTGGCCAAGAATGATTTGCCGGTGGATATTGTTCGTCAAACATATCGTGACGTTTGATTATTTATTTGTATAACAACATAACTATTTAAAGAAACGAAATACTAATAACTACAACTGTACCGATAGAACACAAGAAATATATTCAAACATTATTCTTAATTTATTTCTTTAATTCTTAAAATGAAATAAAACGGGAAATTGGTAAAACCATTAATTGTTGATTTTTTAGTAAATTCAAGGATGCCGTTATGAAAGAAATGATTCATGGCTTACTTTGACAATGTTAACAATTTCGTAATTAAGTAACTGTGTTATTCTACGATTATTAACTCAATAACGACTCAAGATAAAGACAACATATAATATATTTTTGAAATCAGAAAATAAAAATCTCTTCAAACATGTAATAATAAACAGGGTGTTACATTAAAAAAAATACATCATAGTTTTAACCGCGCAATCCTCAAATCGTTTTTGTGTCCAAATTATTTTCAGCGAATCGTTCCTGGCGAAACATACCTACCGGCGAATCGTTCCCGGTTTATCGCATTGTCAATTTATTGTAACCCTTCCTACTACGCGTGCGTAGCATGCTGGCTCATCTAGTATCTGATTATTTGCCGTTTTGTATGTTTCTTATAAGGTACTCAAGTAACTAGCAAGGATAACATCAACAACAAATTTCGTTTTCTTGTAGGAACAGTTTCGGCACAGTTTTGATACCAACTTAACTTAAGTATCAAATGGCCGCATGTCAATGTCATTTGTAAATAGAAAACCAAAATAAATGTACGTAACGTCAATCAACAAATAAGTAAATAACGAATAGTTGGTGTCAGTGCCCATATTTATGCTTTAAATTACAGGCGACGGTCAAATGTATAATATATATATATATATATATATATAAACGATAAGTTTTCGACAACTAGTGTCGACTCGTGAAAGCGTTCACGTACGTAAATGTTAGCAACTTTGCCGACAGGTATGTAAAAGCAGTTACATAGTCGATTCTTCAATAATTATAGCCAACATAACAGTTGGCAAGTATAAAAATTTCGAATCGCCTGCAGTAAAGTACGCAAGAGGTTGTACAATAGCAAACAAACACTGAGAATCACCCGACAGCTGTTTCGTCCTTTTGGGACTCATCGGGAGTGAGAGAACTTTTTATTTTTATACTTGCCAACTGTTATGTTGGCTATAATTATTGAAGAATCGACTATGTAACTGCTTTACATACCTGTCGGCAAAGTTGCTAACATTTACGTACGTGAACGCTTTCACGAGTCGACACTAGTTGTCGAAAAACTTATCGTTTAAATATTGTGATCCCTCCAGTAGGGCATATAGTCGACAGCGCGCGTTTGTACAATAGTGAACTTACACTCGAGTTCTCTCACTCCCGATGAGTCCCAAAAGGACGAAACAGCTGTCGGGTGATTCTCAGTGTTTGTTTGCTATTGTACAACCTCTTGCGTACTTTACTGCAGGCGATTCGAAATTTTTATACTTGCCAACTGTTATGTTGGCTATAATTATTGAAGAATCGACTATGTAACTGCTTTACATACCTGTCGGCAAAGTTGCTAATATATATATATATATATATATACAGTACTCTTCTCGCTAGTTCGTCACCCTGGTGTCGGCAACCCTGACGAACTACTGGATGTGACGAACTACTGGATGTGACGAACTACTGGATGTGACGAACTACTGGAAGTTTCGAGAAAAGGGTTGAAATTTTCAAAGATAATGCTCGTTAACCCTGTATTTAAGTTACTCTTTATTTATTGAACACATTTAATGAACACAGATGGAATTAGAAGGATTAACTCATGCTTTCTTTAGAACAAAATACATAATATGTAGCAGTACATAGTAAAAAAAAATTAAATTTCAATTATGCAAATGCAGTACATACTAGTCTTGTTTGGTTAAAAAATCATCAATTTTTGATTGTTTTTTTCCTTGATACATTTTGACAAGAATATTTTGCCGTAGCTTTGCTAATGTGCTTAGGGTGCTTGCCGATTCTGAATTCTCCTCGCCCCATAGTATGCATTTCTCAATTGCCGCAAGCGCATCGTCAGACTTGACTGTTGCAGTAGGTTTCGGCAGCTGAGAATTTTCATCGTTCTTGTTTGTAGCAGCACTAAAAATACGTATACGACAAAGCGTTAAATCAAGTTCTTTTGGGAAAAAAAATAGTTCTCCCCAAATGAATTTTGGTTAAAACTTACCTACAACGGTCCGATTCAAATTCCTCTAGAAAGTTCTCGTCAGACAAACTCTGGTAGTCCCCCTCGTTGCACCACTCTTCGATGTCTTCTCGTGTGAGACCAGAATCTGGATGTTGTTCTACTGCTGTGGTGACCAACTCTGCCAAGGGAATGTCATCTTCAGGTTCCCATACCGGTACGTCGTCCTCGGCTGAAGTTTCGAGCTGTGGCCATAGCTTCTTCCACGAAGTGATGATTAGTTTTGTCGATACAGCGTCCCATGCTTCAGCTACTGTAAATGCGACATCCTTGAGGTTCAACTGTTTAAGAGCTAGACCTATGTCCGAAGTTTGGCTGACAAGTCGCAGTAAAATCTTCTTTTAAAAGTTTGTCTTGACGTTTTGAATCACGTTTTGGTCCAAAGGCTGCAACAAAGGCGTGCAGTTCGGAGGCATAAAGAGAACGCGGATGAAGCCGTCACTCGATGCTAGTTCGTCTTTACCATGGCCCGGTGCGTTGTCGACGACCAGTAACGCTTTCAAGGGAAGGTTTTTTGATCTGAGAAATCGGCAAACTTTCGGCACAAACTCTTCATGGAACCACTCCATAAACAGAGCCCCGGTTATCCAAGCTTTGCTTTGATTACGGTAATTGAGTGTTAAATTGACATTCTTGAATGCCCTCGGTTTTTGTGACTTCCCAATCATCAAGAGCGGCAGTTTGTGTGTTCCCGAAGCGTTCGAACACGGCATGATTGTTACGCGTTCTTTTGACACTTTGCGGCCGGGTGCTGCACGTTCTTCACGATCAACGTAAGTCTTATTAGGAAGAAGTCGATAAAACAAGCCGGTCTCATCGGCGTTGTAGACCTGATGTGGTGTGAGGCCATGTTCTTTCACAATCTCTTGAAACTTGCCGACAAAAGAAAGCACAGCTGATTCGTCGCTAGAAACGCGCTCCCCGGAAACACTAAGCTGGCGGATTCCATGTCTGGATTTAAACTTGTTGAACCAACCCTCGCTGGCCCTAAAACCTCCCTTCTTATACAGACGCTGGTAAAAAAACAACGCTTTAGCTTTGAGAATATCCGCGGTGATGGGCGAGTTGCGATTCTTGCGTTCGTTTAGAAACCAGGAATACAAAGCCTCTTCCATCAAGTTGTTTTCTCCTGAACGCAAAGTCTGCCGCGACGAGATGCTAGTTTCAGCGTTTACTATCACTTTTGTTATCTCTTTTTTTTTTGGCTCGTATTGAGTTCACGGTTGTTCGAGGAACATTGAAATGTCTTGCGACATCACTAGGACTTGAACCAGCGTCTAGTTTCTTCAAAATCTCATATTTAACTTCCAAAGTCAGTGTATCGTGTTTACGTTTACTCGTTTTGGCCATTTTGATTAGATAAAGTTCACAGAGCACTAATTGTAACACACGCAAACGTTCTTCCGCCGATGAACGAAAAACACAACAATAACATGCGTCAAAGAAATAAAAATGCATTACACATCCCCGTGCGTGTCAGAACTTGCAGATTTGACGAACTACTGGGAGTGACGAACTAGCGGGTGACGAACTAGCGAGAGAGCACTGTATATATGTATATGTATATATGTATATATAAGAATTGTGTTTGTTTGCTATTGTACAACTACTTGCGTACTGTACTGCAGGCGATTCAAAATTTTTATACTTGTCAACTGTTAGGTTGGCTATAATTATTGAAGAGTCGACTATGTATTTGCTTTACATACCTGTCGGCAAAGTTGAATATATATATATATATATATATATATATATATATATATATATATGTATATATGTATATATAAGAATTGTGTTGAATGGATTTTCCTAGTAACGCTTCAAATAAAGCCGTAAGGGTGAAAACATAGTGGAACGACGAGGCTAGAGGCACAGCGACAAGGTAAGCGACGCGACTTGAATTTGATCGTGTATGGATATGAAACGCAACATAGTGAAGAGTTTGCCACAACGTTAAGGATATTTCTATCCAGTGGAGACAACTGTATTCTGCTACGCGGCGCTAGTGTATGCTTCACTGTATTTTAAGAATGCTCCACCCACCAAAACACTTGTTATACCCCTACTGCAATGATTTTACCTGCTTTGGATATTCCGACTATTGTATACTTCTCGAGAGAGGATTACAATAATTGCATTTATTTTTGTTACACTAATTTAAACATATTATTTACTATAAACCCAAATATTGTGAGAGTTTTTTGAATAATTTGATAAAGTAATGTTTTTACAAGTAAAATATCGTATTCACATCTTTGGATAAAATTAGTACAAATACTATTGAAAATAATTTTCTAAAAAGCAAAAATTATTTTCTGTTTGTATATACTACACAAGGTTTGGAATTTAGAGGTTCAAATGAAAATATGGATAGTCGAAACAAAGGGAACTATTTAAGCGCTGTTTAGCTCATGTTTGCAAACTTTGATCAGTTTTTGTCTGAACATTTAAAGCGCTTAGCCAATAAAGGTAAAGGTTCTGTTGGTTATTTGTCGCATCAAATATGTGACGAATTAAGAAAACTTTTATAGAAGAAGTGAAAACAGCAAAATATTATTGCATCATTGTAGACTCAAGCCCGACATAAGTCACCAAGACCAACTTAAATTTATTCTTAGATATCTACAGAAAGGAAAAGTAATTGAGAGGTTTTTTGGCTTCATATGTCGAGGTCAGGCATACAATAATGCTTCGTACATGTCAGGTCAGTATAATGGACTCCAAACAAGAATACGAAAACTAAACTGAAAGAAGGGGGTCCAAATTTTATGTGCGCCCGAGGCCCGAAAAGTTTTACAACCGCCACTGCCTCGTGGTAAACGTGGGTTAACAATTTCCGGCACAAGGAAATTTAAATAAAATGCTTCCAATTTGGGTACCATTTTTCCTTTTACAGTTACTCATTCCTATAGATCTCTTCCACATGGAAATCGTTTTCGCTAAATAAGATGAAATCACAAATGATTTTTCCACTATATTAAGTTGTCCCTGTCTCTGATATAATGAGTATGTTAGTTGTATTTGAGATCACCGATTAAAACAAATAGTGTAAGAATTTTTATAATTGTTTTAGAAAGTTTGTATACATTATGAAACGTCCCTAATCCTTTAATACCAATCTAGTTATTAGTAATAACATTGATTATAAAGTTACTGTAATAACTTATTCAAATGCACAAGACATTCTCATTATCTTACCGTTACTAATTGGGTATGAATGAATTACTTTATTCCGCCATTGAAATCACTGCTTTGAATATTGTTAAAATTATGTTGACGGTTTATTTTGAATAGGTAATTCACAACAATATTTTTAATAACCCTTTGTTTAAATGCATAAACTAACACACCAGATTAACGTATACATTCGAACAAGAAAGAAATAATTCCCTTAATTATTTAAATCCTACTACAGTAATAAAAAAGAATTATGGAACTATTATCTTTATCGCAGACTGGTTGAGTAAACCTAATTGTAATTTCTATTACTAAAGACATATACGTCCCAAAATATAGTTATGAAAAGAACTTCTACCAATCAGATGTATGTTTACTATTTATCGCGGCGATGAAGAAGAACGGGCGGTATTTGTGCAAATAAACAATAAGAAAAGGTGTGGCCAATATGGGGTGGAGATTTTATTTCAAAAAATAATTCAATCAGTCACAGCGTTCTTATTTTCTGACCAATTTTTTTCAAAACCGCAAATTAGAATACCTTGTTCTTATGGTTACGTCCTGTTAATTGAGAATTTTTTATTTCCATTTTCAAACTAACAAAAAAGTTGACTGCAAATTTTAGAAAACTCAAAAACGCATTTAACAAAAGTTTAATTACAATTTCAAAAAAATACGAAATAGAGATATGTACTTGAGTTCTTGGATCGTGCAGAATCTGATATTTTTATGTTAGCTTGTTTTAGCGGTGGGACTGATTTAAATATTTCAAATATTGACTTGTATTGCTTTATAACTTCTTTATTTGACTTGTAGGATTTTTTATATAATTTTTTTTAGATATCTATTAGTGTGTACTTTCAAAATCTGTAATAAAATTTGTCCAAATCAAATAAAAACTATCTACATAAAAACGTACCAAATACCCTTAAGGCGCCCAAGGAGAGATTCTTGCGGTATAATATTATAGCAATATTTTATGAAATTTTCGGTAAAGATTGCGACTTAAATATTTAATTTGAAAACAAAAGCTCTTCACTGATTGATCATAATACTCTGTAGAATTTGTTATATGATTGTTTTTTCAAAAAAAAATCATAATTTTTAAAAAACTTTAATTTTAGTAATATAAATAAACCACGATTTAACTAAAATGTGCAATAAAAACAAAAATTCGATTTACGGTTTTTATTGGTGAATTAAAACATAGTCTTCAATGTTCGCGTTTAAAGGCATAATCTTGGGCGAAAGTTTCAAACTTTCAGTTTTTTGGGCATAATTTTATTAGAAAAGTTTGAACGTATATGCAACTTAAATAGCATGTTGCGCTAAGGCTATACTTATCGGTGCAGGTAAAAGTATGTAATTAGTAGTAACGACTTAAAGCAAATTACACATAACAATAAGATTCTGATCTACAGTTAATTGACTTTGTTCACACCCACTTCTTACGCGGAAAACGGCTAGAGGTATAATTTCTAAACGAGTTCAAATTTTAGTTTTGCAATCCTAGATTGTTTAAACAAAAGCTATAAACAATAGAATTTCCAACAACTTTTCTCCCTCAACTTTATTAAAAAATATGTGTAGGTTAACGGCTCTTTTGGCTATATATAATATTCCCAAAACTTAAGGAGTTCTGCGGAATTATAAATAAGGGCCATGTACAAAGTTTCATAAAAATCGAACCGGTGGTTTTCTTGATATCTTGTTTAGATACGGACGGAAGGAAGACCGGCCAGCCTCCGGACATTAAATTTTTTTAGTTTAATTATAACGTACTAACTCTAATTCGTCAAAAAAAGTGAAAAAAAGGAGTGTTAAAATTTTCGGTTTGGAAACCGTCGCATAACTCCTCACCTTATTTCATAATATGTTGAGTAAAAACCACTACATTCGAAATTTTGATTAAATAATGCCGCAGGTTTTTGGAGACTCTTGTAATTAAAAGGTATTGAATTCGTTCAAGACTTACCGTATTATAGTGGAAAATGTAAATTACAATAACTCTTCTTGTATAATTTTGTTTGAAACCTAACCAATATCATAGAAAAGATCGTGAAATATCATGTAAATACCATATGGAATCAAAACAAAAATTTAGCATGATTACATTAGAAAAAACAGATTATGTAAATTTTTGTGAATATTCTACACAAACTAAAATGACTTTCTCTATAGTGCGCATTTGGCTATATGGACCTCCAAAAGCTAAATGTCAAAAATTTTAACTGCAATTTTTTAGATTCCATTTTGAAAATGTGGAGTAAAATTTAAACCACATCATGCTTTCTATTTCCTATGTGATGAATTTATTGCATTGAAATTGAGTACCTACAAACATTAGTTTTAAAATATGTAGAATCTAAGGTAACGACCCGGTAATGACAATAACAAAAGAATTTCCGGATTATAAAAGACAATAGGATTATAGTCAGGCAGATTATTACTCATAGTTTTAGTCCCACAATGGAATGGCAAACATTATGCAGTAGTATTTTGATGTAATTTTGTTTGCCTATGTAAAAGGGCAAATTCATAATTCTATCGCTCTCTGTAATCGCCTTAAGCAACGAAGCAAGCGACGCAATGTACGACGTGATAAAATTTTTATTTATTGTCGCGTTGCACGTGTTGGTGCTAGGCGCTGCCGATTGCATTTTGTGAATATTTTGGTGCAGATTACTTGTGCAATTAGTCAATTAAATCAATTAGATCAATTGCTGCCAATTTTATTGTGTGCGTGTTTACAGACCGGCATTATGGAATTCCTCTCACCCTGACCATAAAAATCGTTATGTTTTGGATCAACTTTGGGCAGAACTGACTGGAGAATGTGGAATAACAGACAAGTATAATATAAATATTATATATTTTAATTCCAAATTCGTTGCATTGAATTGGAAAAGTATTTAGGTAATCTTTAAATGTGTCAAGAATAAAAACTGCTTGATTTGGAACTCGACTTCTTGCGTTCCAATTTGGCCTGGCAAAATTGTTGTATGCAGTATTTTCTATAATATCAGTCAAATGCCTTTCAAAGCCTTCTTTATCCATAATAATATTATGTAGGACACAAATTGATTTAATTATTTTGTCGGCGTTTTGTTCGCTGTTTCTATTGCAATGGATAATATTCTCTATTTTGCAAACAGGATACCAAATGTACATTCAATTGTTTTTCTAGTTCTGGATAATCGCTGATTAAAGTAGAGCTTTTGCATTCAGATTTTGTCTACAATATGGTTTAAGGAAGGACATGCGAATTCGTGTACGTGATAGGTGTTGTTCAATTGATAAATTTAACTGTTTTTTTGAAAGTAACTTAAACATAGTAGAACTTTGAAACGTGTCTCCATCGGATTGTCGTCCATATCCTTCTACCTCTATTACAGTAAATATGTAATTGACATCGCAGACTACTTGAAGATCGATTGAAAAGAACTTTTTATAATTAAAAAATATGCGTCCTGAATGGCTGGGACATTTAATTTGAATTTAAGAAATTATTTTTGAAGGGAATTGAAAAAAATTCCGCTTCCTCGGTCGGGAAATCCAGGAGACATAGCTACTAAATTAAAGTTTTTAAAACTTACACCAAGACAATTAACAAGAATCTTGGTCGATTCTCATGCTAAATTGGTTACTACGGACACGCAATTTGACGAAAAAAATTTTGAAGATGATGAAGTAGAGAATAGAGACACGATAAACGAATCGCAAGATACCGTAAACAACGCACCAGATCACCTGCTTCTTTAGAAAATATTGAGGACAAGAACAGCAAGTCGTCATAGTGAACTGCGAACAATTTTAAAAAACCGTTTACTGAAACGAAAAACTCAAATGGATGCTTTAGTTGCTATTAAAGAACAGAACAGAAGAATTATCATCAAGAATTTTTTAACAGTCTACTGCCAGACGTCAAAAAAATTGCAGATATCAACATCTTGTGATTTAGGAATGCCGTTTCAGATCTGGTTCAATAATATTCTTATAGCTATAATGAATTAAATCAAGGGTTGTAAACTTTTGATTGTGAAATCAGTGAGAACGCCAGTTTTTACTAAATTTTTATTTATGTACAATATGTTTTTTTGTTTATGTACATATTTATTTAAGTTAATCATGCTGTTTTAGTTTTATTCTTTAATAAAAGTTTATTTTTCTAAAATCCAATAGGCTGTTTATTAAAGTTTGTCCACTTCTTTAATAGGTAAGGAGATACTTTCTCTAAAATATTGCTAAGAGTTGCAATTTCTATCCTTAAATATTGAAAAAACCAATCTGGGTATTGTTTTAATTCTACAAATAATGATTGGTACTGCCCAAATCGATTGCGTGTTGTATTAATGGGTTAATACCATTTGTTCATTAATAACATAGAGTAAATAATTATAAAAAACATTTGGCAAATAATAAAAAAATTAAGAAATAATGTAATAACTTTAACAAGTTTACAATCAAATCTTATTAACAAATTAATTTAAAAATAATTTAATATTTTGACAAGCGTTTTTTTTTAATTTCCCGAAAATCGTAAACAAAAATTTAAAATAGCAGTGTTTTATTAAATTTTTTTTATCTATGTACTGGTGGGAGAACCCAAAATGTCATTTTTGTGCATCGTAAAAATATAAAATTCTTAAGTCTTAAAAAATCATTTTCAAAATGAGTGGTTTGTTTTTTATTAAGTTAGTGTCTTACGGTAACAGTGTTTTGATATTGTATTTTTCCTCCGCCCGCCGACAGACGGCCATACTAGTGCTTCTTATTAATACTCCATTTAATAACGCGCCATTTCTTGTATCGTGGTTGTCGATTGAATATTGTTTCTCGTCGTTTGCGGTGTAATTAGGTATTTATCTGTAATTATCTCTTTTGTTTAGGTTGTTTTGCCTGTAATTTAATTATTTTGTGGGGATGAATTTATGAGTATTTTTGATCGACAGCCGCAAGTTTAGGTTAAACCACGCCCGAATCGCATAACACAAACAAACGCTTTTTTAGACACAATTTTCGATGCAGGTCTCGCTGTGATTCTTCACCTAATACGTCACGTAATACTTCAACGTGATCTTTTGGTAGAATTCCTAGCTAACGCGTATTTTTGACGCAATTCCAAAACACATAGAGGTTCGGTTCATTCTTAAGCAAAAAGTATACCCAGTTAGGTGTCGATAAGTTCTAATTGCAACTCTAAGGCCCTGGGCATCATTCGTTAGCACGCAGTACTATCACTAGAAGGGTAATAGGGGTTAATAAGTGGCTATATGATAAACGAAGGTTGGTTTCGTGCCTCATAAAATCCAGCAGTCGGAAGCACACACCAATTAGTATTTAATTCGCGGCTAACTCTTATCGCTATTCGCCAATGGTACCTATAAATTGCCCTCTTGTAACGGTTATGTACAAATTTAACTTTGATATTTATTAATGTACAGTCTGTGTTATTTAGTATGAAAATCCCATTCTCTCTCTTTGCCTAAATATAATTACTATGTTTAACGTTACAGTGTTTTTTAAATTATTATATTTAATTTTGCCCGTCGGTTTCTTGTGTTTGCCTTCAGGTCATGCTGGATGACGTTAATTTATCACCGTAGTAATAACTAAACAAGTGGCGCTCATTATTTCTATTTCTTTATTTAGACCTAATTATTGCGTTCTAGTCAATCTTACATACCATTAATTTCTCTTAACCTACGACGCCTCCGGCCACCAATTTAATTTGTTTTCAATAAATCAATTTTTGTCGTGGATAACTTAGCGGTTCAGTCCTGGCGGGCGGGTTTACTCGCTTTTCTTCTAATTTTAAACTGAAGTAAAGATCATTTACCTAATTAGTTAGTAAATCAAGATAGATTGTTGTGTGTTTATTATGCTGTGGTTAAACTTTGTACTCAAAATAAGGATAATAATAAACTGTGTATACTCTTCCGGTACCAGATTTTTTAAGAATCTTCCAAAGTGGAAATTAAAAAAAAAACACTGTTTTTTAATTCAGTAGTGTCTAACGCTTCGCCTCTACAAATGGAGGTTTCTTTAAAGCTTTTTGACAATATTACCTAAAAGTCAATTTTAGCATTTAAAGAAGCCTCCATTTGTAACGGCTTCTTAACTTCCACCTTGGAAGATCCTTAAAAGGAGTAATATCATAAGTATAATGTAACCTTATCAAAATGCCCAAAATTAAGAACCAATAAATGTCATTTTTTACCCTCAAAAATATTCCTAATTTTAAATCTTTTGGAAACAAAATGTTTAGAGCTTGACTAACTACATCGCCTGAATCTATTATTTTTGTTAAAAAAATTAAATTTTTATAACATGTATAAACATGAAATCACATTAATTTATAAAAACTTGTTCAATTTTAGAAGTCAAATTATGATAATAACAAAATTACTTAGCTAGAAATATATTGAAAAACTACTTTGTTTTCTGAAACCTATAAAATGTTGGGCATACTTTGGATGTTATGAGTCATAAAATGCTTAATGTGTTATCATGCCCATGACTTTTTCTTTTTTTGGCATTAGCAATGTAACATGATCACTAACTTTTTGTTATTTACTTAACTATTACACCAATGTTTCTGTTTTTATAGCAAAATTGATCAAAGTTCTGTAAGCTGTGATATTTTCCGACGCTAGTATATTGTTATTGTTCATCGAAAAGTTTGTTCTTATTTTCAGTAATTTTTGTGTAAGTTTTTGCATTTTTTTCTTTTAAAATACATTAAAAAAATAAGTGATTTTTTGTACCTTCTTTTCCACATTCACAATTAGGAGAATTTAATTTTTATGACATTCTTAGGTGTATTAATTTCTTAAATTAAATGTTAGAATTCAACATGTTCTAGAAATATTTTGTAAAGGTATTCGAATCAAAAATGTTTTAGATCAAATCAATAATACTAATAACAATTAAATACATAAAGTAGTAATTCGTACCCTTCATATTTTATGGTTAAAGAAAAAAAAATCGTTTTCGTATAAAACCAGAATCAGTGGAAAATGAAACATTTCCGATTGCGGTTACAGTTTTCTGAGGCTGCAGATATTTTATTAACCGTGAATAGTACATATTTGGGAAAAATGCTGAGAAAAAGTAATACGTAGTTATTTTCAGTTGACGTTCAGGTTTACATCACGGCTGCTTACAAAATTATTGTCATTGTTACGTTATTTTTAAATGAAAGATAATTTTAATGATGTAATATAGAATTGTTTTAAAAATGATTCATTAATTGCGTATAAAATGAATTACTATTAAAAATGAATTAATTTAGTTAAGGTTAAATTAAATTTTAATTTATTGTATTTTATATTATGTCAGTTTTGTTGGTTTTACGTTCGTTTTTAGTGCGGAAAATTCGATTTTACTGTGGTGCATGACTGTAAAACTTTTACAGGACTAAGCACTCGATAACAATTTTGTACTTTATTCAATCTAAAAATACAAAGCTAATTCCAAATTACGTAATATTTCTATTGAAACTTTACGTTAAATTAACAGCAACATTGATTGTACAGAGTGAGCAAAATTCAAAAAACATCTCAAAGAATCTGAGAAGAGGCTCTTAACGAGAATAAAGAAAAGTCCGATTCTAATCAAATTTGCATTTTTTTAAAATTGAGAATGGACATATGACATCATCAATATTTTTTTAGAAACATACTTATATTTTTCCATATTTAAAAAGACATAATTTTTCTGAACAAAATTTGAAGAAAAAAAAAATTTGCTATAACCTTCCCATAAAAAGTTATAAGCAATTTTTTAAAAATTAGTCTTATCTGAAATTTGTAAGAGACGAGTATTAAACAAGTAGTATTAAATAAAATTGCATCTATTAGTATGAATGTAATGGTGGTAATTTGACTTCGGGAAACGTTCGAGCACAACAAAAAAGTAGGCATGCTTCATGCTAATATGAGAACGAAAATTACGTGCAAACAACGTCGCCATAATCTTTTCGAAAAGGAAGAGAAATTGTTAAAGAGTCAATTCTGACAATACGGTTGTCACGATTTTGGCACTTGGAAGAAAATTCAAAAAATTCGATTCGGTAAGATTGCCGTGAGTTAAGCTTAAAAATAATTTGGTTTGTTAAATATTGAAAGAAAAATGGCTACCATGATTAAAAATTTTATAATTTAGAACACGTGTCAGATCAACATTAACGGTGAAGACCTAATTTGAATGATAATTGGTTTTTTCAACATGTATTGCGGACGGACGAAAACCGTTTTGTTAGTAACGGTAAATCCAACAAATAAATTGACATTATTGAGCTAGAAAATACACATTTTGTTATTCTTATTGAAAAATAAAGGATACATTAGAATTTGCTTTGGTATTATTAATGGGCACTTTATAGATGTATATTATTAAGAAACTCCATTCTATTCTGCGCTCACACTGCGTGACATGAATTATTCCTGAACTAAATATCCTGCCTTGTACTTTATCTCCTCTGTCACCTGCGTCCCAATGTGCGGCTGGCTTGCAATTGGTTTTTGAGACACGCGTAGGGTGTTGTGGTTTGGAGGTTAAGTTTTACAATGAGTTATGTCAAATTTATTTGGTGGTATTATATGTTTAAACTAAGCAATGCCAACAGATAACTGTAACAACAATTAAATGTTTTAAATACAAATCGTTATTTAAGCGATAACTTAGAATGCAGTAAACACTCGTGTCGATAAATCCAAACAGTAGCATACACGCATGAAATACTTGGCTTTATCAACATGAGTGTTTATTGCATTCTTAGTTATCGCTTAGATAACGAGTTGCATTTAAAACATTCAACCGTCGTTACAGTTATCTGTTGGCATTGCTTAGTTTATACTATTTATACGCGTCCTTTATTATACAAGATGTCGTTAGACACACATTTCATTTATGTATTATATGTTATTTAAATTGCCGCCAATTCAAATAACGAATAAATTGCAAGCAAGTTATGCAACCAGTATAGCAAGCACTGAATCTCATTAAATTTTGATAAAAATATGAACATAGTGCAATGCGGTTGTCTGTACTATTTAAGTGAAGTTATTAAATATGAAAATATTGATAATGGGATACCGCCTTAAAAGTTCACTATATCACCGTCAACTCTACCCTAATGAAATATACTACTTATGTTTATTGCAAATGTACATATAATAAAAAAGTTATAACAATTTTTGATACTCCTCAAGTTTAAAACCGCTCCTGCTTACCTTGAGCCACACTGCACTGCGATTACAAAACGCGAGGATTAAACCTCAAAAATTAAATTTAAGGTGTGTATTTCTGCTTATAAATCAATTTTTCATTTAACTGATTTTCAGGTTTTTTTTTTAAATTGCGATTACAAAACGCGAGATTGGCTTGTAGGGGGATAAAGATCAAAAATTAGATTTAGGGACATTTTCATAAATCAGTAATTATTCCAGCAAAAGAATGTTTTGATTCTACTAATTTTCCGGGTACTTCTTTTTAACTTCGATTACAAAACGTGGGGGGGGTGCTTGAAAAATAATGATTCAATACTTTGTATTAAGTAGTATGATAAGTCTTCATAAGTCATTGAAAAATTTTGCGAAACAATTTTTTTATTTGACCGATTTTCAAGGTCTTTCAGGGCGATGCTTAAAATTTGATTTATGTAATCTTGACTACTCATAAATTACTAAATATTCTTGAAAAAGAATTTTTTGATATAACGTATTTTTAGAATTCAGCTCTTTTGACTGCAATTACTAAATTTCAAAATCTTCGGGAGACAGCATTTTCCGATTCAATTACGAGTGAGGTGGGTGGCTTGCAGAGTAATCGTGATCAAAAATAAGATTTAAGGTATTTTGAGTGCTTGTAATTTAGTTAATATTCCAGCAAAACAATTTTTTTGCGACCAATTTTCAGGATGCCTACTTCTAACTTGAAACGCGACTGTAAAATGCGAGAATGACTCACAGATAGGTGGTGCTCAAAAATCAGAACTACGATATTCTGACTGTTTATAAATGCTTTTTATTTTGTGTGTCGTTAGAGAGGGAAATTGAGGTTATTGTATTTCTTTTGTTAAAATATCAAAGAAAAACATTACGCCAAAAACACTAAACAATAGTATATTATACACTAGGGTAAAAAAGTATACCATGTTTTTTATCGTAGTGTATACAGGGTATCTGTAGAGCGTGCATTAAAAGTTTTTAACTTGCAGATAAATCCAAAACTTGAAATTCCGTACGCGGCCATTATTGACCATTTTCGTTTTACCTAAAATACTTTTAGACATTCAACTATACAGGGTGTGCCAAAAGTAGCTATCAGCTTTTTTATTTTAAATACAAACCTATAATTCCTTTTACATGGGTCGATTGTCCATATAATTCTGGGTTTAGTTAACCTAAATTATGTTATTGAAAATTGCCTGTGCCCATACGGTACAAAATGGAACTACCAGTAGGACATCAAAAGTAAGTTTGGAATTGCAGTCAACTGCTCCATAAATTTTATTTTATAATCTCTACTGATTTGCGAGATACACATTTTTTTTTAGTTATTACAAAGGCCATTTTTGTAAGAAAAAATTATATATGTCAAAAACGGTCAAGGATAAGATAATATAATTTAGGTTTTATAAACTCAGAATTATATGGCCAATCGACCCATGTAAATGAAATTGTAGGTTCGTATTTAAAATAGGAAAGTTGACAGCAACTTTGGCACACCCTGTATAGCAGAAAGTCTGAAAATATTTTGCGTAGAACAAATATGATCGATTATGACCGCGTACCAAATTTCAAGATTCTGATTTATCTGCAAGTTAAAAAACTTTTAATGCACGCTCTAAGCCGATCACCCGTTACTATTTTTTTCACTACTAAATAAAATTAAATTTAATAACGATTTAATCACTCTAGAAGCTAATTTAGTATGAAGGGGTTATTTTAATTAATTTTCTTTTTATTTATTATTATCATTTAATAAATATTGAATAAAATTTTATAATCGGTTTTGTTTTATATAAATCCATAACTATTTAAATTTTATTATTTAACAACTAATATTTAAAACGTTATTTACTTTTTATTTAGTATCAAATGTGAATGTCCAAATATGTTATGATTAAATTACAAATAAATTGTTTTACAAAGGTTAGGTATTAAAGTACAAAAATAAATGAATACCTTCAAAATGTCAGAATTTTATATTTTATTCCCAAGAGCGGTTTATTTTACTCGTTTGTCATAGATATATAAAACAAATTTTATTTTGTTATATTAGTCTAAAATCGTCCTCAAACTCATTAAAATGGATAAAGTAAGTTAAACCAATTAAACAATAGTTAGTTTAATAAAAAATGCAATTAACTGTTAATTTTAGTTCTTGGTGTTGATAACCATTTCTACTTTTGCTCGAGCAGCAGTTGTGCATCCAAGAAACTTTGAATATGATTCTCATTCGCAGTACGCGTTTGATTATAAAGTTGAAAATCTATTAACTGGAGATTTCAAAAGTCAAATCGAAAGACGCGAAGGAGATGTTGTTAAGGGAAAGTACTCTTTTAATTGAACCTAACGGATCCGAACAAATTGTGGAATATTTTTCCGACCCCGTTAATGGTTTAAATGCTGTTGTAAGAAACTCGACCACCGGTTCAATAGTTCATGGATTTGCATCTAGAGTCTCGCCTGGAGCCATGACTGCAAGAAGGAGGACAAGTTCCAGTTATCTCAGCTAAGTTAGTATCTATTCCTTACAATCCTGAATATTTAGAAAATCCGGACGTCAGTTACGAAGATCCTTACATAAGCAGTAAATATATTCAAACATTTTATTAAACTAATTAAAACGATTTGTTGCAAATTCTTCATCAAAGCTATATTACGTGTAATAATAGTATATTCTGTTACAAGTTTGGAATACAGCACATTCCGCACGAGTGGAATGTTGGTGATGGTTTCATGAGTGCGGAATAGCCATTCCAAGCGTGTTGCAAACTATACTTTTTCTACGGCAGGAAAAGTGTGTTTCAATAATAGTTATTTATGTACCAAGGCAGTAAAGTGATTCTTTATCGGACGAGTCTGAAATTATGAGACGAGCGAGAGAATCGAGCGAGGCGAATAACAGGCGAGTCCGATAAAGACACTTTACTGACGTGGTGCATACAAAATTTTATCGCCAACTGTTTAGAATTCGGAATATAAGAAACTGAGGTATATTTAATTGCATTTTATTGAGACGAAGTAAACAGCAAATCTACTTATTATTTGTTATATTGAAATTAAACGTACACCCTGATGCATTAAAAAGTTAATCCCTGAAGTCGAAGGAGTTCCAACTGAAAACGTTTGAGGGTTATTATCTATATTGAAAATGTGCAAATCTTCTTTTTAGATTTGGTGATAACTGAGTTGTCAGTTGGATCATCGCCTAAAATTTTCTTCGCAATTTTTGTTTTATTGAGCACAGATTCTTCAACATAGGACTCTGCAATCGTGTCACTTTTCCATCCTCCGTGGCGTTTCAAATTTTCTTTACTACCGCCTGCGTTGGCAAAGAGAGTGGCGGATGTTCGACGGAAACAATGTCCCGTGTTAAGTGATGGTTCTGGCAGATGCAGATATTTGGCAATTTTGTTTGGAATACTTCCGATAGTATGGATTCCAATCGGCTGAATAGTGCATTTACCGTTCCTGTAGGTTAGGAACAATCGATCGTGAGACGTGTGCTTAGGACGCAGAGATAAATATTTATTAAATAGTTCTATGGATTTTACTTTTCCTTCAAATTCTTCAGTGACTACAAATAAACGAGGCTTGTTGGTTTTTGTTTTGGGTATATGAACTACCAGAATTGTTTCTTTGTGCTCTATGTCACATACTTTTAAATTCCAAAGTTCTTCATTACGTAAAGCTCCAGCAATTCCAAATAAAACACAACCCTAAAAAAATTATATCATTTTGGTTTTTGAAAGTTTGTACAAATTACTTTCATCAAGTAGATTTCGTCCGGTGCATCTAGTAAAACGTAAGTATATCTACTTGTGAAAGAGTTTTGAATTTCTTTGGAACATGATTACTTGCTTTTGTTTTAAAAAGCCGTTAGTTTTATATATTCACCGATGTTGACGTCTTGTTTCACTAAAAGGGTTGCCTTAAGCATGGAATAATAGGACCACATTGAAGGGGGACAATACTTCTTTGATAAATCAGAAAAATATGCCAGTAACACGTTTTCACTATATTTCCTTACTTTGTTTCTATTGCACCACTCCATAAAAATGTCGTACTGGCGATTGTATTTTTCCCTGGATTTTTCTGGCAGAAGTTCTAAAGACGTCTCTAATGACTTCTCTTCAATTTCAGGTGGCGTGCACTGAATATCTTCCATAATTTGTTATGAATAAATTACAAGAAAACTATTATCGAGCCGTAATAGGGAGAAGCGTGACACTGACAGATAATAATTTTCGAATAATGTCAAAGTCAAAATACTTTACCTGACGCATATGTCACTTTACCTGACGCATATGTCACTTTACCAGACTCATATGTCACTTTATCTGCCGCGAGGCAGATAAAGTACATTATTGGTATAGGATAAGGTAAACTGTTTGTTTACTTCCGGAAATCAATCTGATAATTGACGGCTTTACTGACGGTTGGCGATAAAAAAATTTTAAACAATTTACAATAGTGTTAGTTTTGTTCTGTATTTTAAGTTTGTACCTTTTATTTGTTGTGATAGTTGCCATCTATTGTTACTAACTTTAGGTTAAGGCTGAAAAAAAACAATCCCTTTTATTTGTGACTTATCAATTAACAATATCACAGTTAATATTGTTTAGTTGGTTTAGTTATTAGTTTATTACAAAATGGCTTGAGGAAGTTCACACTTAGTGCACGAAACGTAACCAAAATCACACGCTAGTTTTGTGTTTGATAGCCCTTCTTAAAAGAAGTAATAACAGAAAAAAAAAATTCCGAAATCGTCACTAGATGAGCAAAAAATCGGCAGTGAAGTAAATAAAATCGGCACTAAAGTAATTCATTATTGTACGATTTTCAAGTTCATATTTTTTCCGGTAAAATGTACGTAAATTTTAGAATCGCGCATTTAGAACATTAGTTCTAAAAATGAAAATATTACATTTATTCGTTAAAGAATGTTAAAAATTCTCCGATTTTGTTCAAATGTAGGGATTTTGGAAAAATATAATATGTACCTCGGCACTAAAGTAGTTTTTTATGAAAATAAAACTTTAGTGCCTTGATACATAAATAAGTATGTAACGAACGTTTATTAAATAAATTTACTTGTGTACAAAGTTACAAATGTTAGCAGCTTTCGGTAAGTATATGATTAAAAAATCATTGCTTATTATTCAATTTTAATCTAATTCCAGACAATTGACTCGATAAAAACAGAATTGGTTTTTCCGTGATACATATCTAAGTTATGCATTAACATTTTAATAAATTGAATGAAGAAATAAGTACAAAACCTTCTTTATTCCGTAAAGTGAAGATAGTGGCTACATGATCAAAGGCAACCACCAATGTTCAACCTGGTGTAAGAGGGCATTACTTGTCCAGCTTCGAAAACTTTGTATGTGTTGGACGTGACTGTAAATGTGTGGTGTATCTACGTTACCATTATCATCGTTGTCTTTATTTGTGGGTCCATTATTATAAATGCTTTATCGTAATACCAATATTTTCATCTGTTGTTACTATGTTGAATGAAATTATGAGACTACCCCTCAAAGAACTCCGCATTTTGGCTTTTTTGTTGTCTTAATAAACAAGGTCATTTTAGGTTCACGATGACTTAAAAAACATTTCTGATTTTTAACCACGAGAATTATAAAGATGAGCTTTCACTTACTAATAGAAGTGAATAACACACTAACTTATTAAGTTGAACAATCGGTTCGTATTTACATATTATAGTTCTATTGCTCATAACCTTGGTAACAAAGATGTTTTCGTCATATATGGGAAAGCATAGTAGTATGTAGATTGCGATACTTCCATCAGCGAATGAAAATCTGACAATAACTAAAACAAATTTTATATTTGTATGGTTACAATAAACTATGAATTTGGACTTTTTAATCGATTCGAATCGCTTTGACCTACTGACTGATTACACAAAACAACATTCAAAATATTTGAAGGTTACATTTTTTGGAAGTCTTTAAAAATGAGTAATACTCGAACTTAATAATTAAATTGTATTATTTATACCCAATATTACTACAATTAAGCACCGTTAATGAATTTTTTTGTAATAATTGTTCCCAAACGTTATGTTAAGAACCACGAGAAGGCCGTACTGAAAATATTCTCGCACGATGTTTTGGAATCTAGCTATTCTGTGATTGAAAATTAATCCAGAATGTTAGTATTCTAGAATAGGAGTAGACAAAAATTATATTGTAGGTCTGTACGTTACATTTCACTTAAGAGATTGTTGTTATTTATACTAGTAAGTAAAGTCTAATTAGCAACAATCTTTAATTGACGTTCTAATTTCTTTTAAAGGTTATCATTTCCTAAATATCATTCTGAATGCTTCGTGGTTACAGTTGATTGAATTCTTTATATTTGACACTGTTTTTGCTATTGTATAGATTACCCATGATATGACTAACTAATTAATTTTATTCTGTTACTAAAAGCAATCATACAAAGTTAAGAATAATACGTATGTTCACGATTTTTGAATTATAACGAAAACATATGATATTTGCGAAATAGAATCACGTAATAGAAATCAAATCCCCCAAAAAATGTTTTGCGCCAAAATATGTGCAAAACAAAATCTATGAACTTGAGAAGGCTGTAAAACGCACCATGAGCGATGACGTCAGTACCTCTATTGACACATGTGTAGTTTAGGTTTTTAAAAATGTCATTTTGACTTTGATTGTTTCCTAGTGGCAAACTTCCAAACAAATTATAAATTTCAATAGTAAATATAATTGAAAATTGCCTAGCGCTATTTCGCGATAAAAGTTGTGAGGTCAAGCCAATGAGACAGTGTTATGTGTATTTGAATAAATGCCGATACTTTTGCTAAGGTTTTCTACATAACAAGTAATTTCATGTTCTTTAAAACTTATACATTTAATTTTAAGATTATTTTTAACGTTATCACAATATTTCAACAGGTTTTTAAAATTTTTTTGTAAACATTCCTATTAAATCCTTCAAAAATCAGTAAACAAAGAAAACGTTTGAAAAATACAGCAATGAACAGAACTGTTGTATACGCGTTGGTTGGGAAGTTACAGTTATACAGTTATTACAATTTCTTTGAAATTGATAATAATAATTATTAAAACCAATGATTGTTCTACGTAATAATTGTTTTATCCAATTTTAAATTGTTTTATGGTGATACGGGAGTTAACGGCGTTAGTTAGAAGGGTACAGTTATTACAATTTCTTTCTTTCACAGTAAGTACACAAATTTCAACAAAAAAAATTAAACGTTTTGGATTTCTCTTAGGTTTTTACGATTCATCCTTTTCTCTATAATATAATCTTAAAATTAATTTTGTAAATTAAAATCGATAATAATAATTCTTCAAAATTTTAAATAATATAGTAAAACGTAGAAAAATATTTTATTACGTGAAATCTCTTTTGGCATCATGCAATGGTTGTGCTGTTATATTTCATGTTCTTATTTACCTTCTATAATGTTAAACACTTAATCAATATTATTAGTAATGAATACTAAGGTGGGTAAGGGTTGGCATGCTTAGGTTTTAGTGGTTTTTCTAAACCTTGAAGCAAATGCTTTGCCAAGACGAACCAATCCACAAATGCACGCGGTTTTGTCACCACACTATGCAGGTTTATAATGATCTTCTGGGGCACCTTACATAACACCAGTATCACAATACAATAATAAAAATGCATCTTACGAATAAATAATTAAAATATGGATACACGATTCATAAACGACTAGTTTCGACAAATAATATTATAAAATTGTGATCTTCAGGTGAAAGAAAAAAACTTTTTTTTAAACGTAATTTAAAAAACGCGGAGTTAACAAGCTAACAATAAATAAAAATTTTTAACATTGCGAGTTGTAAACTGATTGAATGATAATTTTGAAAGTACATTTTTATGTTTTTAATTCCTTTTGAAAAATGTGGACAACTTTTGCCACCAAAGAAACACTCAATATTTATAAAATTACGGTACAAACAGTAATAATTATTTTCACCATGGGAACAATAAAATTTAAAAGCGTTCTTTCTTTACATTTCGCCTAGTTTAACGAACAATTCTTATTTTGGTACTTAATTGATAACGCTCAAAATTTCCAAATACTATCGGTCAAATGTTTGTTGTATACAATACCTAACATAAAAATTTCCAATTGTAAAATGTTTGGCGTACAAATAATATCGTGTAAATTTCCGTCGTACAATTGCTGGTGTGCAAAATTCAGAGAATCATTGCCAACGTTTTACCTCCAAGGAGGTTTTTTCAAGGGTTAATGGACAACTAGTTACTAGTTACCAAAAATATAATATAGTTTAGAATTATTATTTTAAATAAATAAGAATGAGAATGACAAACAAACATAATTTTAAGCATTTACGCAAACAAATAAACCATTAAAACTTTAATTTAATCATTTTTAACCGATTCATTTAAAATAATTATTCTAATGTTTCTACCTTTATTAAATAAAGTTGTTTTCTTGCTACTTTTACCTACAAGAACAAATACTACATTTTGTTTAAAAAATATTTAGACATTATCTACTCTTAAAAAACATTTTGAATAATTCATTATAATATACAAAAAGTTATGTAACAAGTTACATTTTCTACAATTTTTATTTGATCAATGAACAATAAAACGGATGATTTCTAATATTGAGTTCAGCTACATATCACTAAATTTTTTTTTGTTGAAATTTCATGCTGTTCCGTTTATGTATAAACACTTTATTTTAAATTATGTAGTTGTACAATTTTGTTTGTATGTCATGTCCCTTAAATACCGCACACATCTGTATTTATTCAGGTAAAAATTATGCTGCTAATGTTATTATTCTCAGAATGTTTAATAAAATACAAATTAGCTATTTTTAGGAGTTACATAATTGTATAAAGTTAAGACGACAAATAACGGTGTATTTAGCCAAGTTCTTCAAAAAGATTAAAGTAATAAATAGTATCCTTTATTTACATTTTGTAAAGTTAAGTTTCTAATTTAAGTTTATAGGGTTTGTTGTTCCATTTGCTCTCAACAAGAACGTTTCAGTTCTTTTTAGATTAAAACTGTAATTATGAAAACAAATTGAGTATGCATTTCAATCTCAACGTATATAGAAAAAAAGAGAGAACATCATTAAAATAATTTAAAACAAATGTTGCTTCAGTGATCATTCCATTTCATTATATTTATACGTCAAAACGTACGTCAATTTCGTTAGAGTTTTTCGTGTGTGTTGTTAGGCGTTTTTAATACAAATATTAAATATGGAAGGTGATCAATACCTTACAATACTCCATGGTCAACAAGAAAAACATGTTGTTCCTGAGAATCACCACTTTGGTTTCCGGACCTGGTCATCAAGATCCTCCCGGATAATTACATTAAATGTATAACACAATTTCACAAAACACAATCACACACTAATATAGGGCACACAACAAATATTCTACAAATTAATGTTGAGGGGTTAAGTAAGGATAAATCAGTTTTCTTGTCTAATCTTTGTTTCAGGAATAGGGTCGATATTTTACTTTTACAGGAAACACACTGTGTAGATGAGACAAGTATACTCAATAAAGGTATAGTAAAATGTTTTCAATTAGTAGACTTTGTTGAGAGCCCGATTCATGGAATAGCAACATACTTCAAAGAAAATATTCAATACGAAAATATACAAAAAAGTATCTTTTTGGAATTTTAGTTATAACTCCTAAAATAGAAGATTTACACGTAGTAAATATTTACAAACCTCCCCCAATATCTTGGCCAGAAACTTTTAATGTCGTTTTTCCTCATCCATGTGTATATGTTGGTGACTTTAATTGCCACAACACATTATGGGGCTACAAAGACAACGATATCAATGGAATAACGTTACAAACATGGATGGAATTTCAAAACATACATTTAGTATACGATCCAAAAGATAACAAAACATTTTATTCCGGTCGATGGCAGAACGATTACAGTCCGGACCTGTGTTTAGTATCAATGGATCGTGACATGGTTCCATTACAATCAACACGTATGGTAATAAACGATTTTCCAAGAAGTCAGCATAGACCTTCACTAATACAAATTAGACTTCAAATTCCGTTTGTAGAATCTTTAGGAAAACTAAGATGGAATTTTCAGAAAGCTAATTGAATACACTATAGAACATCTCTCGATTCTATAGCACCGGTTTCTGATAATTATTTTATGTTTGTAGGTGCTGTTAAATGTGCAGCAAAAAATCCATTCCACGTGGTTTTCGACAGGAATATGTCCCATATTGGTCAACTGAAACACACAGATTGTACAAATTATATCTAGAAAATCCAAATAAAGAAAATGGGAATGCTGTACTGTCATCTCTAAATAATGAAAGAAAAGAGAAATGGAATTCATTAATGGAAAATATGAATATCGTACATTCAAGTCGTAAAAGCTGGACACTTTTAAATAAAGTATGTTCTACAAATCAATCTTCTAAAACAAATACAAAAATTTCTCCAAATTCTATTGCTTCTCGGTTGGTTAATGTTTCAAACTCAGTAAATGTGGACAAATCGACTATCACAAAGATGAAAAGGTGTCTACAAAAGAAAAGAAAATCTACACCTATCTCAGAAGATATATCCAGACCTTTTACTGTAGAAGAGCTAAAACATGCATTAAAAAAGACCAAAACAAAGAAAGCTGCTGGGTTTGATGGAATACATCCAGAATTTCGGAAAAGTTTGGGAAATTATTCTTTGAAGTGGCTACTTATGTTTTTATGATATCTATAATACAGGTAAGTTACCAACAGATTTAAAGAAATGTAAAGCCGTGGCAATTTTAAAGAAAAACAAATGTCCTACAGACCAAACTTCTTATCGTCCAATAAGTTTGTTAAGTGTAATTTACAAGGTTTTGGAAAGGTTGATTTTTCAAAAAATTAATCCGTTAATAGAAGAGAAATTACCAATTGAACAAGCAGGATTTCGATCCGGTAGAAGTTGTTGTGATGAAGTATTGGCATTAACAACACAAATCGAAGCTGGATTTCAGAAAAAACTTAAAACTGAAGTTGCCTTTTTAGATTTAACTGCTGCATACGATACCGTGTGGAAAGAAGGTTTACTTTTTAAATTGAATAACGTCATTCCTTGTTCCAAAATTATTTCTTTTATTGAAAATATGAAAAAAATGAAAACAAGAAATAATGTCATTCAAAAATTAACAGGAACAACTTGGGGAGCAGATGCAAAGACACTTCGTACAGCTGCATTGGCATTAGTTTATTCTACAGCAGAATATTGTGCTCCTGTCTGGTGGAATAGTTATCATACAAAAAAATAGATGCCCAATTGAATTGCACTATGCGTATAATTAGTGGAACCATTAAATCTACTCCTCTCGATTGGCTTCCTGTTCTTTGTAATATTACTCCTCGAACATTCGACTAAAAGCTGCGTTAAAACGAGAATGGGATGAATGCCAACTTAACAAAAAGTTGCCAATATGGAACGATATTGACAACCCTCCTGCTAAAAGACTTAAAACTCAAAGTCCTATATGGTTGCAAGACTACTTAAGTACGGCTTTTTCTGAAGTTGAAGAGTGGAAAAAATTATGGTCTGGAGTGGATGTTTTCAATAAACATCTCATTGATGATCCAACAATAACAGTCCCGGGCTTTGATCAAAAAAGAGAAATTTGGTCAAAAGTAAATCGCATAAGACAGGTCATTCAAAATGCAACTCTATGTTGTTCAAAAGGGGTGCGATTTCTAATCCAAATTGTGACTGTGGAAACGAACCAGAGACGGTTACACATATTGAAGAGGATTGTCAATAAACGAAGTTTAAAGGAGGATTTCAAACATTCATAATTTAACGGATGAAGCAATATTATGGGTTACGAATCTGAAGGACATCTGAAGTTCAGCAATGTTTTGCGTTCTTGTCTTGATTATCTGTTTTTCGTCATTGTCATGACTGGCGCTTGGACCGGTCCATTATATGTCATCATGCAATGGCTGTGCTGTTATATTTTATGTTCTTATTTACCTTTGCCAAGACGAACCAATCCACTATTGCACACGGTTTTGTCACCACACTATACAGGTTTATACTGATCTTCTGGGGCACCATACATAACACTTACATCACAATACAATATTTGTATAATGTACCATACGAATAAATAAATAAATTTTATTATTTACCTTTGTTTGCATTTTTTGTATCTAGATTGTGTTTAAACAACCTGTATATTTACATTTTGCGAATATTTTTAGAAGGAACTACTTTGAAATTCATTTAAGTACATGTTTACCTCATTTTTGATTTCTTTCTTGGACGCACAAATTATCTTAAATAAATAGCTTTCATTGTATAAATAAGCCTTAATACCGGTATTTTATTCAAAAACCGTCGTTCGTTAACATTCATTCAAGGCGCTTTATTAAAAACTTTTAACTAAGAACAATTAACAATTGAATTGTTTCAACTTGGCGCATAAATACTTCTGATAATTTAATTTTAAATTGTAGTTTACACATCCCAAAAACTTTCTTAAAATTAGAACATTAACTTCCTGTAAAACTCTTATTCACTGTTATCTTATTCATATTACAGAAGTTACAAACTCGATAGCTCGTTATATCTAATTATAATTTGAAAACCATCATTTAATTATTTGTATTATAAATTATAAATAGTCAATGTATCGTGCCAAAACTGTTTTAATGTAAGAAAAAGAAATTGAGAAGTGCTATAAAAAATTTGAAAATAGATTTTTTGCAGACAAAAAATTAACCAAACTATAAATTTTTAATGTTTTCTTTTCTAAAAATAAAAATTCTCCTCTAAATATAGGTCTCTATTAAAATTTGCAACTTTTAAATGATTTTGGAACATAAATAAATGTAATTTGGTTTTTGCTATTTATTTTATATTAACAAAGTTGGAATAACTTTGTCCCAAAATATTTGAATATTTTCTCATACGCAAGTGACAAAACATTTAATTTAGAAATGTGACATACAGTGACATAAACATAATGGAAAGTATAAACGTGACAAAATGCCCATGTCAAATTAAAACACAGTATTAAATTAAAATATGAAAAACTGCCTTTGAAAACACGAGAACAATGAAATATAATAATTATTAAAATGGTGCAAACTTGTTGATTAACGTTGTCAACAGGAATTTCTAAATATAAAAGTTCTTGATCTAGAACATAGTTATTTAAACCTTTATGCTGAAACTTAAACGTCGTACCATCAGTTTGTATTAAAATCGAGTTGACAAAATTTTGTAATTAAATAAAAGCGCTTAAAACGTGTTTTGATTGCAGTCAGACTGTACCAAACAAAATATAATTAAAATTAAAATTATACACACATAATAACGTTACCCTTTACTGTGCATATAATTAAGTGCAGACATTAAATTAATTGAATACTTATTTTTAAAAATTGCCGAAATACTGTAGATTCATCATCTAAGAAACAAGAAACATTTTCAAATATATTCAAATGCTTATACTTTGGCTACAATTGAATCTTAGACATTAACAAAACAAATAGAATCTACTTAGAAATATTGCTTTATAATTATTCTTAACACTCTCAATTAATTCACAAAAAATTGTTGGAGGTAAATAAGCACTATTTTTTTGGATACTTAACCAGAATAATTCATTATCAAGTAAAAGGAAAACAAAGGAAGGGCGTCAAAAGAAAATCAAAAATTTCTCCGGTATAAGCAAGATAGTAACAAAAATATATCTTTAAATTTATGGGCGTAGTCAAAGTATCTCCACATCTAAACATGAGAAAATTTCAATACAGAACATTTTACGATAGTATGGAGTGGGATATATGCGTAATTAAAAAGTACCCAAAAGACAATAGTATCAATTAATAGACAATAGACATTATTTGATATTGGTGAACAAATAGAGCTTAAGTAGTGGAAAAACGAAGAATTTAAAAAACAAAGAAAAATGATTAAGAATCAATTTTCTGTTTAATTAATTAATTATACTTTAGTAGTGTTTTACCCGCCGAGAGTATTACTGTGCTATGTTTTTGCTGTGTTCTGTACCGTATTTGAATATAAATTGAAAAATGCCGAGAAGACATAATCAGGCGGATTCTTCGTTGATTATCCGATTTTGAATAGCTGCTCTAGCTGATGCTAGTTGGTCCACGAGAAGAATTCCTCAAGATATTGACATTTCTGTAAGTTAGTTAAATTTGTATGTATCTGTAAATTTTGGTTTTTCAAATGAATTTTCTGTTACTTACATTTCTTAGATAAAAATGACTTTTTGTATATTTTTTACAAATTTTAATAGTGTATTTTGTTTTGAAGGATGCGTCAAAGAGATACAATTTTTTAAAGGAGGTATTACTGTTTACAGTTTTAAATTCATAACTTGTTAAACATATAGTACATTAAAAATGTATTAAATTTTTTTAAATTAAACGGACTAATCGGTATAATTTCTTTTCGAAAATAGAGGCTTCAACAAATAAAATGAGACCAAGTTGAGGTCAATTGGTTAAATATACTCCGAGAAATAAATTTTTGAAAATTGTCAAAAAATTGCTAATTTTTGAACTTTAAAAATTCTCTTAAAGACCTACTTTTGTATTAAAATTCAAGCGCCAAATCGCTGACCCACGTGCGCACATTGTATAGGAGTACGGTAGTCTTATTCATGACATTACCACTTTTGAAATTGATTAAACGATGCTTGTTTAATAGAAACTCATCTTTGGTCAGGTTAGCCTTAAAAACAGTTGTAATCACTGTTTCTATCATTTGTATATGACAGCAATTTTAAGTATTGTGACTTTAAAATAGCGTTTATTGTTAATAATCCATCCAAATATATAAACATCATTTTTTCGACGATAAAGGATCTTGCTCATAGAGTTTCCAGAACCTAGAGTGCATATTAACGCAAATCTGTATAATGAAACAAACTCAATCAAGCAATAAGACAAAATCGTTCAGGAAAGCTTTCACGTGGTGTCATTCTGCTGCATGACAACGCTCGGCCTCATGTTGCCAAAGTAAAAGCAGTGAAAGAAAATCTGCAAAAAAAATTGAGAGTATTAGAGCATCCACCCTATAGTCCCATATTATTCCTTTGCGATTCACATCTTTGGACTACCGAAAAAGGCGTTAAAAGGTAATCGTTTTCGGTTGGACAAACATGTACAAAAAGACGTAAAAATTCTTTGATCAACAGCCACAAGGATTTCTTAAGCAGGGTATAAATCGGTTGGTGAAACAACAGGATGTGTGCTTTAATTGTAGTGGCAATTATTTGTAAATATATTTTCCAATAAATTTTTTTTGGTCCAAAGATGGGCTTCAATTGAATAAGCCTAGTACTTAATAAAATTGTTAACATTAGTAATTTGAATGTCGCGAGTAGAAAAAATAGTAAGTGATGACGCTTTAACTTCCTATTTACATATTTTCTTTATTTATTATTATATTATACTCGTAGAGACATACTGTTAGGTTGGATTGCGCGAAGTGAACTAGAAGAGTTTCGTACTGTTACCGTCTTGTTTGTAACTACTGAAGCAGAAGATTATGCCGTTCGCCAAAATAAACTGAAATTTATTTCGTTAGTTCAGATAAGAAAAAAACTAAGACTGGAGTGCAGTGTAAGAATCATCCGACGTTGGCTTCATGCGAGTGGCATGAATAATCGGCGACCGGCCATAAAAATTCATCATTCCTGACCATGCGGTGCACGAATAGCATTTTTCTAAGAAAGTGTGACAAAGACTAGTCAAATGTTATATTTACTGACGAAAAATCATTTTCAACATCAAGAAGCCCCCGTCCAATTATGGAGAGCAAATGGAACGCGCAATGACGTTGAAAACGCTCTTCCAAATAAAATCAGTAGATGAATTAACGCAGAATTTTGGGGTTGGATGTGTAAAGATGGTTCAGGGAAAATTTCAAGAATTAGTCCTCCTAGGTTTGATTCAAGATTCAATACGTGTATTATAGGATACAAGCAGAATTGCAAAACATAGTGTAGGTGCAAGATAACTGCAGTATACACACCCATCGAATTGTGGACGAATGGTTTGATGAACACCCCGAAATTCAATTGCTACCATGACCAACTAAATTGCCCAATTAAATCCAATTGAAAACCTGTGAGCAAAAAAAAGTTAAAAAAAGTTGAACGAAGTTGGTTTCAGTGGAATAAAAGACAAAAGTTTACAAGAACCAACAGAGCATGTTACGACTTCGTGGTAATCATTCCGAAATTCTGAAATTTACAAAAATATTGTAAGCAGTGTGAGAAGACGTTTAAAATAATGCATTAATAGTTTTACATGTACCTTATGTATTGTGATGGGTAAATATTTCCTCCTATAAGTTTTATTTAAATGATTTGTTTTTCCTTGAGGAGGGCACTAAGAAACCACTAAGTCGTTCTTTTAGGCAACGTTTTGTACAACCGAAGTGCACTTCCTCAAGCCGTTAAAACAAAAAACCAAAAAAAAAGTGGCAAACCATTTTTTGTTTTAAAGGTCTGAGGAAGTGCACATTGGTTGCACGAAACGTTGCCTGAAAGAACGACTTAGTGGTTTTTTGATGCCCCTCCTCAAAGAAGAACAAATCATTTAAATAAAACTTATGTATTATATTGTTGAAGGAATACATTACGTATTAAATGTATTTTCCGCTCGGATTATTTGTTTTATCTTAATTTTGCAAACAGGTTGTAATTAACAGATCATTTACCTTAATATAATTTAAATAAATATTGTTTTAGAACGTTAAAAACATTTACTGAAATAAACAGTTTAAACAAGCCATTGTAAGAGTTTTACATGGGAACATAGGCTGTAACTGTCTGGGCGGATTGCGACTCTAAACTGATTATTTTCATAGATCCCACTGTACATTGAGCGCATTAGCAGCTTATACAGGATGAGTCCGAACTTGCGGAACAAAAAAATTATATATTCTACACCCAATTTTAAGATAAAAGTGCAAAATAACTTTGCTAAAGAGAAATTTGATTTTTAAATTCAACAAGAATTTTTAAAATAGGTTAATTTCAATTGAAGACAGTTGCCATCTAAATCTATATTTATTTCATTTATTTGTTTTTCAGAATACATAATTTAATTCTCCATTGTTAACCAAATCTCAGAATATCAAATTAATGTAAACAATAGAGAATTAAATATTTAAGTAATAAATCCATACAACTCTTTTGCAGAACTGAAGTCCAGGCATGTGTATATTATAAATATAGGTATTAATAAATATATTAATATAAAAAAAATTGCAATTAGAATTTGAAGAATTTGTGTAAATTTGTCAGTTTATTAATGTTTTTGGAGTTGTTTACTTTCCTTAAAAAAATACAGACTACAGAAAAAAGTAGTTTAATTTATACTTCCTTTGTTTTTAGGCTGCCAGATCCGGTGAAAATAAATTGTTTTTTTTATATTGGCAAATAATAAACGATTTAAATCAACTGCAGACAAACAAAAAAATATCAAAACCTTTTTTCCCCAAACCGATTTTACGTAACAAAAATGAATGTGTGACTTTTTAATGAATTTCATTGAAACAAGCTGTAACATTTATATTTTAGCAAGAATTCATAAATTTCATAAAATCTATGGTACAAACTAGAAATACGTCTAACAAAAATTAAACAACTTTTGTAACTTTATAAGCACCTAAAACGAGAAAAATCAATAAAAATAGTAGCTAACTTAACTTCTTCTTTCTAGTTGGAAATTTGCGTGACCGCATCGTTTTAACGATTTTCAGATTATCTGGATAAAATACAGTTGTTAGACGTTACCTATTTCAAAACGACCAATAAGTTTTTACTTATTTCACAATTATAGAAGCTAGTAAAGTTCCAATTCTTGAATTTTCAATTACTTACTGATTTGTTGTATTTTAAGTCTGGGGATAGTCATATTTTGCAATTCAATAAAATTAAAGAAACAAACCATCCACAATATTTATAAACATTAATATGTGCCAAGTTTAACATGTGGCAGCTAAAATGTAACGTTGTAGGCTTAAGTTAAAAATTTAGTTCAGCATTTTTCTTAAAATATAACACATAAATGAAGTAGGTACCTAAATACCTAATTATAATTTATTTGTATTTCAGTAACGAAATTATTGTTTCCGTTATTAAAACTATATATTAAATAAATTTAAAAGCCATACAATTAAACTTAAACAAGATATAAAAAATACCTATTACAATAAATAAATTACTGAATTACTAAATACTATTTTCTTTGTCTTTAGATAAACGCTGCAGTTATAACGTTTCCATTCATTCCATACACGTTTTTTGCTTTAAGGTTAAACTTTCATTTTTAGTCTCTCTTCGTCGATTTTCTTCTGAGATACAGTTAACACGAGAAATTCCTATGTTGAAAAGAACCCAAAGTGAGTAGCTTAATGAAAACTTTGTATCGTTTGTTTTCGATATTCGAGGGCTGGAAAAATTGAATTATTGGCAATGGCGGAATTACGGAAACTCACGAAAAATATTAACGGCAAATAATGCTAGTACCGTACCAATTCGTGGGAAAAAGTTTGATTAACGTTTAATTTTGCGGAAACGTTGAAGATACTTGATATGAAAAAAGAGGATGAATTCACAATTTGTTTATGATTAACAGCACGACTTCTCAATTCCTGGCTTCCACAACGTGGTCACCACCATAACTAAAAGTTTCTGTACCCATCTTGAACCTTTCATTTTCATTTTGACAAAAAATATCAATGTTAATCATAAATAATAATAGCAATCATTGCTGTTGCACAAACAAATTTGGGACAAAGTCTGTTCGAATTCTTAGGGTGTTCGGATTATTCGAAAACATGTTTTTAAAATTACTTCTTACTGATACTGTATCGTACAGAATCCTGTGTGTAGTGCAATGTATAGGTGGATGTAGTATGATTAACTATTACTACAATATTACAGTAAGTAGATCTAATTATCTGCTACAATTTTCCAAAATTCAATTTTGAAATGTAGAACAGTTTTCCCTTTTCTTTAACTTAAGTTATTTTATAATTTAATGCTGTATGGATTATAGGGGTTCTACTGTACTATCTATTAACAAAAGTAATTAAGATAACAAACCCCAACACATACTGAAAACTTTGTAGCTTAGTTTAAATAATTAATACCAAAACCTACTTTGAAATAAAGAGGTTCTAGCGGTGGCTGATGTAATTGAACCTTTATATCTAATATTTTAAAATGTAAAAAACTTTGCGAATATTTTTTTATATAATTATGTTTCTGTTTAGTACCGGGATATTAAAAATTATCAAGGGTGGTTGTGAAATGTTAAACGTGTGTCTTAGTTTACGTTTGAAATAATTATGTCACTGTCACACTGACATCATCAATAATCTACAAATTTCATACCTATTTTTTTCAGCACAATGACTTGACAGATTCTGACACAACAAAACATATTAAAAAATTTAAGTAAGACAAACGTTTTACATTCCACAACCACCCTTGACCAATATAATTTTTGATATCCCAGTATAAGAGCATGAAAGAATGCCGCAAAATATAGATGTTTTTATGCTATCCACTTTTAGCCCTTTTGGTATTGGTTGGGTGTTGTAGGTGATATATGAATTTTTAGAGTGTTTCAAAGTTTTATATTTTGTTCTTAATTTTGTCCTTTAACTGCGTGTAAATGAAATATGTTCCTTTATACAAGTTGATCAAAAAAATTTGCATGTTTTTAAATGCACTCTATATGTTGGATATGATTAAATTTACATTAAAAAGACAGAGAAAATAATAACATACTATGCTTTATAGTACAATTTATGAAGAATTTTGTGTTAAAATTAGATCAACTTTAAGAGAGCACCATGAGGTAAGTGAATTACATTTCTGACTTATGCAAAACTTTCAGCTTTAGAAAACACTTCTTTTTTGCTCTCAATGTTTTAATTCTTGAAAACTAGTTACTATTTCAGTAAGATGCTCTCTAACGCAAATTATAATTTTTTTTCACTTTTGGTAAGTAGGACACCCAATATTTTATTTCATATTTAAATAGACTAGGTACTGAATGACTTTTTATTTTAGTATAAATATGCTTTTTTATAATTTTTTTGTAGTAAAGTTGCAATATCACTAATGTGATATGTTTTTTTGGGTCTTGAGCTTGTGAGTAGATACAAAAAGCAAATACATTAAATTAATTTAGAATAGAGTTTCAGAGTCCGTAAGAATCGAAATTTTTTGCAACTTATCAGATTGTTTTCACTCTTGTTTTGGAAATGGTTAACCATCGGTCATACTCAATTAGAAATTGAATTTGAAAGGGTTTAATTTCTTCTTAAACATTTTTTCGAAAACATGTTGTATGTTTTATGTAACAAAACATGATTTTTTGATAATTATCTCATTTCTTACAAAAAAATAAGGTGTTTCGTTACTGGTAACATAAATTTGTTTCTGCAAAACGAATTATCCAATTCATGTATAATTTCCATTTATAAACTTGGCTTGTCATAATTTTTTTATTATAGCTATTTATTGTATATGTGTTTTAGTAGGCAGATTATCCACTCAAGAATTTTTAATGCGAGAACGAAGTTCGAGCGTTTAATTTTCTTAAGGGGATAATATGCCACTAAACTACGAATAAATACAAGATTTTATCTACAATCAAACCAATTTAATTGAAAATAAGTAATCTGACAGTTCTAAAATTTCAATGTAATAGCAACTATTAGAAAATTTTGTGAAACTTTGGGCGGCTTTACATTATTAGTTGCTAGGATGCTTGTTTATTAAAACAATATTTGTGAAAACATTAGAAATCGTTTGTGTGCGTCGTTTTGAAAAATGTCAGAAAGTGATTCTTTGCCGGTAGAAATTAAAGTAGAAGCTGAAGAAGTAACCCTGCAACTGTTGCCGGCCAAATCTAAAGATGCATACATAAAAGAATTTGCTACCTTCAATGAATGGAGAGAGAAAAAAAGAAAAATGCAAGGAAAATCCAGCACAATGCAAGAGATCTCCGCGATGCAGTCTTCCTCAAATGTGGTTTGTGTAAATGTAAATCCTGATATTGCAAATAAGTTTACTTTTGATGTTAACGTGAATGTTAATATTAATGTTAATAAATAATTACTCAATTTTCTGCAAATTTTTCTTGAATTTTATATATTACAAAACACTAATGTTTTATGGAATATAAAACACTAGTGTTTTATAGGTGTTATAATTCGTTTCATAACGGTATAATAATAGCTCTATAATATGGTGATTGTGGATAAAACAATAAAAGTGACTTAATACATTTTCTAAGAATATCTATGCCACATATACAATGTAATCAATCGAATCGTTCATCGAACTATAAATCAATGTTTTAAAAAGAATTAAGAAATCACGCTTCCACATTTTTAAACAAGCCAAAGACCAAATTTGTTTTTAAAAATCTATCTGTGTCAATTTACACACATTAATAAAATTCATTGACCGATGTTTATACAAAGTAAACTTACGTTTCACAAAACTCCAATTCCGGTATAACAAAATTTTTAACATGAAAAGTTTAATAAACGTGTTCATTATTATTCAAAGTTTGATCACTTGGAACAGAAAAACGGTTCAATGGATAAACGTGTAAATTTACAGAATTATGAATACATTGATATTTAATAATTGTGCTCAATGAATAGTCGTTTAAAAGGAGAAATATTCAAAGAAACAGTAATTGATCATTTTTTCAATTAAACAAGTATTTATTATGTATTTTAAATATTTACTTGTTTCATCTTGATTAATTATAGCAAATCATCTTCATATTCAATTACAAATGTTACAATAATAAATCATGACAGGAGCAAATAACTAATGTCAGTAGATACATGTTTAATTTTGGCAATCCACTAATTAATATTTAAGAAAAATGTCATCAAAATGTGTGTGATCATTTAATAGACAACTATTACCCACCGATTTTATATAAACAATTTCAAATATGTCTAAATGGGTATTTTAAAAAGTGATTAGTGTAAGAATTTCTGCTAAGAATGACTTGTTTTGCAAAAGTAAATTTAACCGAATTCAAGTCAAAAGATTATTTAAACATGTTTAAAACTTCTAAATTTATTTTCAAATTTTTATTCTTAAAATTAATATCAAACTGAAAAAAATTGTTAACCGCCTACTCAAGTAAACCAATGTTACTCATTTAAAATTTTAATTCTAACTCCAACAGAGTTAATAAAAATTCACCAGAAAATTGAGCAATACTTAAAAAGACAAAATCTATTTATTTATCTAAGTTAAGTTATTGCTAAGATATGGATGATAAAAGACAAAATGAAAATTATAGTTCATTAATCAAACTCATTGACCAATGCACTGTTATAAATTTAAAAATCGCAAACCAAAAACAAATAAAAATAAAATTTAGAAAACGTTAATCCGGTGATATTTCTAATAATTGATTAATAAAAGCAGTTCACAAAATATTTTTGTAATAAAAACTTAAAAACATCAAAATTTTTTTTTGAACCCCGTATAAACAGCAACATCCAATTACAAAAAATGAATTAAGCGTAAGATTTATGTTGGACCTCATCTTTCAAATTTAAAACTATGGTACGTTATCGTATGTGTCCAAATCAAATCTAGAAAATTGCTAGTTCATTGTAAAAACCAAGTTAATTTAAAAAATCTTCCTTTCGTTACCAGCTCTAACTAAAACCTAAACTACATAACCAGAAGTATAAACAAAATAACCCTAAAAATTTAATTTTGTGAATGTTAATTAAGTGCTTCATTAAATACGTACACGTGGGTAAAAATTGTAAATTAATGTACTTTAAAATTAAACATCAAATATAATTTGTGAAAAAATTAACCAAAAATACACATTAATTATTGCCACTTGGAATAGTATTACCGGATTAGTAACATAATTATTGAAAACATCCGCACATGATATAATAATCAATTTATTTTACTTTTTTTAAATAAATCTATTAAGCACAATATATTACGCTGTGTTAATGTGCCTATTTTTGACGCGGAAATTATTTCACTTAGAAAACATTTTACCGTAAAGGTAAACTTGATTACACTTTTCGCCGTTATAAATAATTTAATATTAAAATACTTAAACGCCGTAAAAAGAATCAGCTTAGGCATGGAAATTTAAAATTATTCAGAAAAATAAGTATTTTAGGTTCACTACAACCCTACACAAGAGTTGAATTAAATTAACTAAAATTTCCTACCTTTGATGTTTCTCTGTTAATGGGTTCTCTATCCACCGAAAGTTTTCTCTGAAGTCCTCTTTCAAGGGATCCTCGCCTAGGCATTCCATCAATTACAATTGTTTCTCTTAGTTTTGGAGGAGATGGAGGCGGAGGCATATCATCTTCAGCAGAGAAACGGGTTTTCTAAAATAAATTATCTCCAATTATTTATATACTGTCAATGAAAAAGAATTATGTATGTATAAATAATTTTATATCTTGTTAGAGTTGCTAATTAATGTTATTTTTGATTGCTGAAACTAAGCAGCTAAATACATTGCCGCTTAACCCATTAGCCACGGTAACATGTACATATCCAGTACAGGGTGACGTATGCTCTTGCATGCAATTTTATTATTACACAGTAAATTTAAAAGTCATTAGCTGGTTCAACTTCTAGGCTTTAGTGCAAAAAACTCATTACTTTCTTTTCAAACAAAACATACAAATTCCAATATTGAAGCTTTCAGCGTAATATATTGCATCGATTCATATTTTAATAACGTGTAAAAGTGAACAGTAGCGCACGCTAGAGAACCCTATGATTTTTTTAAGATTTAGTTATATTTAGAAAATATATAGATATATAGATCTTAAAAATATGTAAATTTTAAGCATTTTTCTTTGAATATAAGTTACTATTACTGAACGGATGTTACCAATTTTGAATGTTTCTTACCCTATTAATAATGATTTTAATTTGTATTTCAATATAAGTATTACGGAAAACGACGGTAAGAAAATTAAAGTGAAAACATAAAAAGTGGGCTTGGAAAATAACAAATTGATAATCATAGTAATTTGTTTTTATTGCAATTTGTTTATGGTAATTTCCATATAATATTTACTCAATCTTACAAATCAAAAAGCATGTCCATGATAGGCACGTATTTTGAATGTATGAGAAATGTAACTATTGCAGCTAGGGTGTGTGCAATGCAATATCCTTAACGACGTCATTTCGGTAGTAATGTTTTTCGTTGACTCATACACCTTTTAAGAACGACGGAAAATGTAAATTTCCCGGTTTATAGAAGACGCGGCAGAGTTCGGTCAAAGGAAAACGCTATAAATGTTTTGGCACACGTACAATTTTGTGTAGATGGTACGGTGAACCGAAAAAATATGCGTTATTGGTCACGTTGAATAGAAGATCAACAGCCGGGTCGATAGTCGGTAAATGTATGGTGTGGTATCCTAGATGATTATATAATTAAACCCTTTATTTTAAATAACTCAGTTAATGGGGAGCGCTACCTAAATTTCTTAATTGATAAATTGCCTGCTCTTCTAGAAGATATAGGTACCTCTAGAAATTCGAATGTCCATGTTAGTGCAGCACGATGCAATGGGTGTCTAGCTCATTATTGCAGAGTAATTGGACAATATTTAGACGGTACGCATCCTGATAGATAGATAGGGCGTGGAAGTTTATTTTTGGCCAACCAGGTCACCAGACTTAACCGTCTTAGACTTTTATCTCCGGGGACGCATAAAAGAGTTTGTTTTTGCTACAAAACCAACTACTCAAAGATAATATGGTTGAGAGAATTTGAAATGCTATTCAAAGTATTTCAAGACCAGAAATTGAGACAATGATAGAAGATCAAAGTCGTCACTAGTAACTTTATTTTTTTTTGTTATTTAGCAATCGTTATAATAGGGCAAGAAAAGTCAGTTTTAAGTTCAAAATTGTTAAATTCTGTACAGTAAAACCACAGTTATCTTTGGATAGCATAATGATGTGCGGTTTTTGATGTTTGATGTTAGTAAAATTTGGTCTCCCTCATAATCCACAATTAAAACACTATACCCCTATTTAATATTTTCCAAATATTAATTTATTCTTATAGTACATTTTAAATATTGTATTGTGATGTAAGTTCTATATATGGTGCCCCAGAAAATCAGTATAAACCTTTATAGTGTGGTGACGAAACCGCGTGCAATAGTAGATTGGTTTGTCTTGGCAAAGCCTTTGCTTCAAGATTTAGGAAAACCACTAAAACCTAAACATGCCAACCCTTACCCACTTTAGTATTCATATTTAATAATATTAATTAAGTGTGTAAACATTATAGAAGATAAATAAGAACATAAAATATAACAGCACAGCCATTGCATGACGACATATAATGGACCGGTCCAAGTACCAGTCACTACAATGACAAAAAAATAGTAGATTAAAGAAATAACAAAACAAAATAATGGAAAAACAGATAATCAGGACAAGAATATAAAACATTGCTAAACTTCAGACGTCCTTCAGATTTGTAAGCCATAATATAGCTTCATCCGTTAAATATAATTATATTTAAAACAAAATTAAATAATAAGATTTCCACTCTCTTTTCATCTTATTTGGAAACAATTACTAAAATTTGTAAAATCATATACCCAGAATCTTTAAAAAACAATTATTTTTTAATTTTTGGAATTTAATTAGGTTTTCTAGTGGTGCACATGCAAAAAAATTTTCCGAAATCACTTTTGTAATGAAATACTTTTTGAGATATAGACGAGAACCATTCTTAATAGGAAACTCTGTGCAATTGTTATGTAACATTCTAGTTTTTATTTCTGATGAATACCAAAAGACGAAAAAGTTGTTGAGAGATTCTTGATGTTTGTTTTTTGTAATTGCATAATTTTTTTGCATAATTTATAACAGGCGATTTGACATCGTATCTAAAGTTAACATCTGGTTGATTGTTACAATATTGAGATAAATAAATAAAAGTCCATTTTGCGACACAAATTGTGATCATTTTTAACCTGCATTAAAAAAAAGAAATTGATGCCACAAACAAACATGTAAACTTCCAACAAATTTTTTTAATCCTGATGATTATCAATAAATTAAAGCTGCATTTATTTAAAAAATTAATAAAGTCTAGTCAAATTAGGCATCGGATCTTTACAAAATGTCACATAGCAAGATTGAAGCTTGAGAATTTTGTTTTTTTTTCAAAAAAATGTGTAATTCTGACAATCTAGTTGGAAAAATTCAATCAACGTTATAGAGGGTGTCGGTAAACGCTTAGTTTAGACGCCATGCGGCCTTAAAGTTAAAATTTCAAAATAGTTTTCGAGAAAAATGAAAAAAAAGCATGGTGGTAAGTTTGAAAAAAAGCATAAGGTAATGAATTTCGCAAGGCTAAAACTACTGTTCAAATAAAGACTACAGCTGAAAGGATACTCTTAGTAAATGTTTAATGTTTCTGAGATTCTGGGTAACGGTAGTTACTATAAAGAGTACAGTTTAATTTACTTCGTCGTATATTAATCTTAGTTACCCAGAATCTCCGAAACCGTAAACTTTTGCTAGGCATATTTTTTTACTTGTAGTCTTTATTTGTGCAGTAGATTTAGCCATGCAAAATTCATTTGTATATGATGTATATTACAGGCCACTAGACTACATTAAATGTTTTTTTCAAACGCACCACCATAAACTTTATTTCAATTTTTTTGAAAACGGATAAAAATAATAATACTTTACAAAATACATAATTTGATTGTTTTTAAATTCCCTATCGAATAAAATTTATTTCGTGTCTCTACTACAGATAGCAAAAAAACTATGTAATTTTTATAATGGTCATTTGTGTTTCATTCACTTGTGGTATCAGTATTTTCTAGAAATTTTCTCAAAACATTTGTCCAAAATACTAGCTGACCATGCAAATTTTATTTAAATTTCATAAACCGTTTTGAATTTATAAACTAAGCGACCTTCGACCATGATAAGTTTACTTAAATAGGCTAAGGAATATGTGGTAGGCGTGTGTAAATAACTATTTGTAGTTGGGATGTCATAATATCAAAAGTGTGAAAGTGCGAATTTAGAAAAGTATTGTGCAAAAAATAACATACGCAATTTGTGGGTAAACAGTATTAGGGAATTCGTGCACTGGCACTCATTCCCGAAAGAATCTGTTTACGCACATGTCACTTAAATAACTATTACAGATACCCTGTATAAAAAGTGAAAATGACTTATAACTAAATACCAGAATGATATGTCAATGTTAGAACAATAATAATTATTTAATGCCAGTTTTGACACAATAATTATTCCATTCAGAATATGTGCTCAAATATCATTGATTGTGGTCCGACAACTGCAAAAACAAAATATATACGTAATGTAGAACATGCTATTGTAGATAACACACAAGCATTTTGGTCTTTTATAAATAAAACAAAAAATTTTACACGTATTCCTAGTGTTATGAACTACAAAAATAATATATTCTCTACGCCTACAGATATTGTTAATGCATTTAAGAAGTACTTTAGCAGTGTCGTTATTTCCTCTAATAATAATATTTTCTATTTATAAGTTTTGCGACATCTAGTGTCGACTGGTGTTAGCGATCACGTACGCAAATGGTTTGCAGCATTATGCAACTTTGTCGAGAGGTATGCAAAAGCAGTTACATAAGTCGATATTTTGATAAATTATAGCCAACATAAGTATTATCAATTACGAAAACTCCTGTTGTATCTTAAAATTTGAAAATTCCCAAATCTTGAATTGGGCCTTCTTATAGGAGATGGATCAGGGATGTAGTAACTAATACTCCATGTGCTTATTGTGCCGACGTTTCGGTCAGGGGAGTCTGACCTTTATCAAGGCTGTTATTTATTAAAACAAAAAACGGAATAAATTAGACAAGATAATACACAGGTTTAAAGTATTAATACATAATTACTGAACTTGCACAAAAAAAAAAAAAAAAAAAAAAAAAACGAATAAGATCACAAATGTACGACTAGATTAGATGCAATTACAATTTAGCAATAAATACTACACGTTTTAGTTATAATGGAACTTAAATTAATTGTTAAATGTACTTACCAGTAAAGAATAGGAGCTAACAAGTTACTTTTTAACATCAGTCGTATTTGAAGCCAGATTATGAATAAAGACATAAATAATAGTCACAAATAATTAAAATAGTACTAATAAATAATATTGTTAAAATTTTATGTACGTTTATATAGTTGTTGTCCTAAAGTTAGTTTGTTATATATTATTTATTAGTACTATTTTAATTATTTGTGACTATTATTTATGTCTTTATTCATAATCTGGCTTCAAATACGACTGATGTTAAAAAGTAACTTGTTAGCTCCTATTCTTTACTGGTAAGTACATTTAACAATTAATTTAAGTTCCATTATAACTAAAACGTGTAGTATTTATTGCTAAATTGTAATTGCATCTAATCTAGTCGTACATTTGTGATCTTATTCGTGTTTTTTTTTTTTTTTTTTTTTTTTGTGCAAGTTCAGTAATTATGTATTAATACTTTAAACCTGTGTATTATCTTGTCTAATTTATTCCGTTTTTTGTTTTAATAAATAACAGCCTTGATAAAGGTCAGACTCCCCTGACCGAAACGTCGGCACAATAAGCACATGGAGTATTAGTTACTACATCCCTGATCCATCTCCTATAAGAAGGCCCAATTCAAGATTTGGGAATTTTCAAATTATAAGTATTATCAAAAATTCAAATCTCGAATCGCCTGCTGTAAGTTTGCAAGAGGTTGTACAATAGCAAACAAACACTGAGAATTACTCGACACCTGTTTTGTCCTTTTGGGACTCTTCAGGAGTGAGATAACTCGAGTGTAAGTTTACTATTGTACAAATGAATATAGTCCACAGCACGCATTTGTACAATATTGAACTTACACTAGAGTTCTCCCACTCCTGAAGAGCTCCAAAAGGACGAAACAGCTATCGAGTGATTCTTAGTGTTTGTTTGCTATTGTACAACCTCTTGCGAACTTACAGCAGGCGATTCAAAGTTTTTATTTTTGCTAACACTCATGTTGCTTATAATTATCAAAGAATCGACTTATGTAACTGCTTTTACATACCTGTCGACAAAGTTGCTTAATGCTGCGATATTATCTATGTTTAGTTATTATTTTATATTTCATGTGCTGCTTTTTCTGTTTTTTTTTATTTTGTACAATGAGTTATGTTCCTCTGTAATTGGTCTTTGGTTGTTGAGTGAATAAATTGTGAGTGAAGACCCTTAGGGTAGGTGAAGAAACATTTGCAACTACCGTTACTATTTCAACACGGCCCAACCCAAAGAACGTTTTCCTTTAAACAATAAATCAGGCTGTGGAAGCCTGAATTCTAACACTTAATACAATCTTCTACAGTATACCGTTTGAATATAAAAATATTTTTTAATGCTGTATATAATGTATAATACTATAAAATATAACAAAAATATTGTCAAAAGTACTTACTCTGCACCGGGGAGCCTGTTGGGTATTCCCCAACAAGGCTTAGGCTCAGTATAGGTAGATACAATTTATCAATATTCAAATTAGACACAAGAAAGTAAACACTAACATGTATAGTTTATTTGTGAAAGTAGTAAAAGTATATATAGAAGTATAGTATTTATTTTTGTAACAGCGTAATAAATTTTCTAAAATATGTGGATTAAGTAACAGGACAAATTTACAAATTAATCTATTAAAATGATGTTACGTGTCTTCGTTTCAACATAATTTTTTGCTAAAATTAGACTAAATGCGTACCTAAATATTTTATGAAGTGTGTAAGAAAAGTACCTAAATACTTTAATCAAAATTTAGCGCACTTGATACGTTTTCTAGCATTTCAGTTTATTTAGAAAATAAACTATTAAACGTTTAACTCAATTAAATTTTAAGTGACAACAAAAGGAAATAAAAAGTTTTTTGTAGTAAATTCGTTCACATTTGACGCAGTTACTGCAGTAGAACAAACACTTAATATTAAATTTCTCTGGACTCTTTGCCAAGTTAGCCATTAAGCGTAGTAAAAAGCGTCGGCTTAAGTTACTTACGTTATATATATGATTTATTGCTTCATTTATATTGTCAATTATTAAATTTTAAAAATAGTACTTAGTTATTTTTTTTCTGTAATATTTTTGCAATTACGTTTGTGATAAATTAATCAAAACTAGCACAGCGACTTACGTAGAAAAATATCATAATAACAATTTTAAATAGAACAAAAATTTTATGGTAGTGCAAGCAAGTGATGTCTGAATATGAAGGTTTTGATTAAGTTTTTTTATCATTTTTTTTGTATGCCCAAATCTCATCTTTCGTAATAAAAGTTGTATTTATATTCGTAAAATAAAATGCCTTTGAAAGTCGTATTTCCAGAAAGATTGATTGATTAAAGTTACGACAAAATATATAGACATTCACTGCTAAAGTATAGAATCGATAATGAACTGCCTGTTGTGCAATCAACGTTGAAGTAGATAGTTCATTAATAAAAACAATATTAATATTACTCTACTAGGTTTTTCTATTTTACCAATGTATTAAAAAAAAATCATTCTTTGTTCTGGAAATCGTTTCGCGTATTTTTCAGAATTGTAAGTAAATACGAATGTATTATTAAAATCTTTTATGTAACATGAAAGAAAAAAACGTCTAAATATACTAGTGTGAAAGAAAAAAGTAAACTTGTCAATCAAAAGTTTTGAAACAGAAATAAATATTTAACCAACACATTTACTTTACATATAAATAACTAGTTTGCATAAAGTACTAATAGATAAAATAGTTTGCTCTTTACAAACGAAGTTTTCCTTTGCTTATAATTAGAAGAGAGTTGTTGCTTTTAATTAATTTATATTATGAAAACAAAATACCTAATTAAAATCTAAACCAGACATTTGTGCAGTGCATTCTAACTTGAGTTGATTAAACTTGAGTTGATTATATTTAATTTATAACAAAAACAATTTTTAGTTTTATACATTTTACTTTAAAAAACATTTGGAAATATAGTCGGAGGGCAAGGTTTCAAATTACACCTTTTACACAACAACGGAAAACGTAATTTAAGAGTAGCTGAATTAAAATTTAAACATTGAGAACGTTTTTTGACCTTGTAAAATAGAAAAAAATATAAACTTTTTGACTTGACTTTGACTTTGACTTGACGCTGAAAGTAGCACACGGGAGGTGATCAGTATGTTCTAACTTTTCCTTCATAATAAAATTGGGAAATTTTTTCTTAAAAAATTTGTCCATATTTTGCTTAATATTTCAGATAATTGAAATTTAACCAAAAAAATATACTCTATGCATGTTTTTGAGCTGGATCGCTCTTGTTTTCGATATACTGAAGGTCTAAAATACAATAAATAGTGAGTTAGTGTGTTATTGAATGTTTTATTTAGTTGAGTTGTTTAGTCTTATGTTTTAGCTTACTGTAGTATATTTCAAATAAAATTTCCTCTTGGTGACAAAATTGTAAGTTGCGATTTGATTTTTTCACATTTTTCATTTTGTATAGTTTGTCAGCGTAAAGCTGTGGAAACTGTTCCCAAAGTTACTGAAGACCGTCTTATCGGTCCCGACCGATACCGCATTACTAAAATTTTCTTTAATTTATTTATTCGTATGGTACATTATACAAATATTGTATTGTGATGTAAGTGTTATGTATGGAGTCCCAGGAGATTAGTATAAACCTGCATAGTGTGGTAACGAAACCGCGTGCAATAGTAGATTGGTTTGTCTTGGAAAAGCATTTACTTCAAAGTTCAGGAAAACCACTAAAACCTAAACACGTCAATCTTTACCCACCCTAGTATTCACATGTAATAATATTAATTAAGTGTGGAAACATTATAGAAGGTAAATAAAAACATAAAATATAACAGCACAGCCATTGCATGACGAAAAGAATAGTAGGTTAAAGAAATAGCAAAACAAAACAATGGAAAAACAGATAATCTAGACAAGAATACAAAATGTTGCTGAACTTCAGATGTCCTTCAGATTCGTAAGCCATAATATTGCTTCATCCGTTAAATTATGAATGTTTGAAAATCCTCCTTTAAACTTCGTTAATTGACAATCCTCTACAATATGTGTAACAGTCTTTGGTTTGTTTCCACAGTCACAATTTGGATTAGAAATCTCACCCCATTTGAACAACATAGAGTTGCATTTTGAATGGCCTGTTCTTATGCGATTTACTTTTGACCAAATTTTTCTTTTTTGATCAATGCCCGGGACTTCTATTGTTGGATCATCAACGAGATGTTTATTGAAAACATCAACTCCAGACCATAATTTTTTCCACTCTTCAACTTCAGAAAAAGCCGTACTTAAGTAGTCTTGCAACCATATAGGACTTTGAGATTTAAGTCTTTTAGCGGAAGGGTTGTCAATGTCAATCCCAAATTGGTAACTTTTTCTTAAAATGGTTACAACATTTTCAGTATACATTTTTTCCCAATTTTGCCAATCAGTCTTCAATTGTTTTGTATTTTCATATCCTTTTGTTAGCGTAGTTATAGAAGATAAAGTCGGTTGCCTTCTTGGTCAAAAACTTACATTGCAAGACTTGTTAAAGTGTTTTTATTTGTTGTGTGGAACACGCTGGATATAAATTGTGAGATATGCAAAATGCCTGTAGATGTAATTTAGATTAAATAATACATAAATCAAATCATACAAGTAAGTTGATGATTGGATAGAATGCGGTTTGAATATTGTATGTTAGAAAAATCGCTACTTACTTATTTTGACAATGTCAATTAGTTTTTTAATTGTCCAAAACCTTTCTGTTTTTGGCGGAACTTTGTAAGATATTTTTGGAAATTTGTCTAAGCAACAAGTAACGAGTCGTAGCATATGCAGTATTATGAATTTTGATTCAAATGCGGTACCTTTAAGAAAACAAGTAGAAAATAAAATGTCGTTCTATTGCTTTATTGCTTAAACATTGGTTGGTATTTTTACTGTACTGATAAAAGAAAAGAAAACAAAAAAAGTCAGAATGATGGAACAGGGAGTGTGTGAGAGAAAAAGCAGAAATGAGAAAGGGGAAAAGAAAATTGAAAAAGGTAAAATAAATATAGAAGAATATAAGAAAATAAAAACAGAATTCAAGAATGGATGTAAAAAGGGAAAAATGGATTATCGAAAAATTATAGAAGAAAAGGTGAAGAAAATCAGAAATGAAGGGCCAGCCTGGGAACTAGTAAATCGAATAAGAAACAAAGGAAATAGGAGATAACACTAACAAATAGAGAAACATGGGAAAAACACATTAGAAATGTACTACAAGGAAAAGAAGTTGAGATCATAGCAGAAAATGGGAAAATAGAAAAAAAAACAAAAAGAAAAGGAGGGATCGAAAAAAAACTTGAAGAGGCCTTAAGAATAGTAAAATGGGAAGAGAAAGAGACATAGATAAAACGCAGGGGGAAGAGTGGAAATACACAGAGGAAAAGATGAGAGAGAGAATAAGAAAAGTACTAGGAAAAAATTTGGCAGGAGAAAACTTTCCAGAAAGATGGAAAGAAGCAATTATTTGTCCAATATACAAGGAATATTGGGTATAAAATATACGCAAAAATAATAAGAGCAAGAATGAAAAAAGGAATAGAAGAAAAATATAATTCCAGATTGGCAAACAGGGTTTAGGAACGGAAAAGAGACAATCAATAATATATATAATAAAACCAGTAGTAAATAAAGAGATAGGAAGGATAGGAGGTAAGGTGTACGCAGTATTCGTGGATATAAAAGCGGCATTTGATATAGTAGATAGAATGATATTGTGGGAAATGATGAGGAAAAATAAAATAAAAAGAAGACATAATAGAAGCAGTGAAAGAGATTTATAAAAAATAAAAAATAGAGTAAAGGAAAGGAAAGTTAGGGAAGAAGTTTTGGACAGGAAAAGGTTTGAAACAAAGGTATCCGTTGAACTCGATGCTATTTTCAATATATCTTAGAGATCTAGAGAAAGAAACGAGAAAAATAGAACACTAAACTACAGCGTCTATTTTAACAAACGGGAAACCACCAAAAAAACTGTACCAAAAAACTTTTCTCGGACACGTGTTTCAATAGCTAAGCCTGACACTAAAAATTTGCAGTTCTTGATCAAAGACTTAAAGATTTAAAGAAGACCCTACGTCATCGATATACGAATTTAGTAACGACTAATAAAACTACTATTAGCATAATTCACGTATGCAATTCAGACAAAGATAGAAAAACTTTTGGTGGTGTTTTAAGTAAAGACTTGCGTTACAAATGATTTCACTTCAAGGAAAAAGAGATTGCTACAAAATTAATGCTTGTATAAATCAATACAAACAATTTGACTTTAGTATTATTTATTTAATGTTATTGGTGGAATACCTACCTTACCAGCTTAAACTTATAACCTCTTTAAGTTGTTTACGTTTCTTCTAGTGTTTGTTATAATCTTTGCCATTTATTTACAAAAGATCTTTTGAGAACTCATATACACCGTGGTGATTTTAAAAACGGGTCATAGGGATTGAGTATTGTGAACTGGTTTTTTTCGAATTTCTGTTTGCCCTTTCAAGTAACAAAAATGGTTTTAGTATCAAAACGCAGCTAAAATTATTGCGCATAGCGCTCGCTATCAGAAATCAGCTGAATTATAAGGTCTTTTTGAAAATTCATCAATAAAAATAATTTTTGATGTTCAAGATGAATCAGCAATGCGTTGCCTAAGCAACTATGACGTTTTGACAATCATTAATAAAAGTCATAACAATTCAGGTTTCATTTGAAAATGGTTTATTCGAACGAAGAAAGAGTTTTTATCAATCAATCGAATCAATCAAAATTTTATTGTATCTCAAAAATTTTTTACAGAAAAATTCTTATTACAAGAAGTGAGTTTAGTAAAAAAAAAACAAACATTTTAGATAAATACCAATATTTTAAGAAAGTGTTAGTAACTAAATTTAAGTGCCTATAACAAAAAGAAAAAAAATTACACTAAAATATAAACAATTTGAACCAAATTACAACTAAAACTATACACCTTCTCTAACTATTCATTTAGTAGAAATGCTCGAAGTTTAAGAACACTAACTATGTAGTCGGCAATTATTTTGGCATTTAAATTTGAAATCTTATTTAATAGTACACAGAGATCGTTAGGACTTGCTATTTTTTAAAAATACTTGATTTTATATAGAAATATAAAGGACATTGAATTAGGATATGATAAACGGTTTCAGGAACATTCAAATTACAAATTGTACAGACTTGCTGAGGGTCGATTTGATAAAGATGACCGTTATACGTGAATTTTGTGTAATATTTTCCGGATAATCGTAACTGACATAATATTCTCGTGACATATATTTGCTGTCTAAACAAAAGATAATGCTGCGGCATTCTCTGATTAGATCGCCTCGGAATTATTGTAAAATGATTATAGAAATTAGAATATTTCGATTTTGATAATTCGATCAAATCGTCCTCAACTAATTTATTTTCGAAATCGTTTAGGAACCGTTTCTTATTAGAGTTTAAGAAACATACGCAAGATAATTTCCGAAAGTCAATGTTGATATATTCAAACATCTTTTCAACTTGAGAAACTAATTATACCTGATGTCTACAATCTCTAATGAGTTTAGTCTTAGAGAGCATAATTTAGGGTACCTATTATTACCCATGGATAGTAACTTTGCAACCACGATAGAGTTAAATTAAATATTTTGTAAATAATTTTGACACAACCGGTTTCTAATCTGGTGTATTCATTGGTAGTGAAAGAAGTTTTTAAAAATTGTACTTGTACTCTTTCTAAATCATAACCATAACGAAGACCCCAGACCGGTGATGCAAACAATAATGAATTTATAATTATGGATTCAAACAGTTGCATTCTTGATTCCCAAGAGTTTGTTTTGGATTTTGCCAGTAAATTCGAAACACTACCAATCGCCATTTTCGCTTTGTTAGTAGTAACTTCAGTCATTCCATGATATATACCCGTAGAAGAAAATAACACCCCTAAATATTATATTTGTTGACGACTTCGACGTTTATGTTGTTGAAGAAAAATATATTTTGGAATTCCTTATAATTACCACGTTTTCTGAAGCAGATAATTTTGGTTTAGTTTACATTAATTTTTAAGTTGTTTATAATGGCATACGTTTCGAGTAGTTTCAGAATCTTTTGGAGCTTAATTTTGAATCTCCAAATAACACCAAATCATCAGCATATAAAAGCATTAGAATGTCGACAACATTGTCCAAATTTATTCCAACTATACCGTTGTCACAAAAGAATTGTTCAATGTCTGAGAGAAAAATGTTAAATAATAATGGACCGTTTTTATGGTAAAACCTACTACACTGTACTTCATTTTGATACCAAAACCATTAACCTATGACCCGTTTTCAAAAGCACCACCCTATATACGTTTTACTAAGCGTTGACAATGTCTATTGATGCTAGAACTTTACATTCACAATATCAACAATTTTGTGTTGAATTTATTGGACTACTTCCAAAGGGAGAAAGAACACATTGGACCTTTAATATCACTGTCCTCTATGCAAGAGTTAAGATTTAGGCATCAAATGTGATTTTAATTAATTATTAATATCTTACATCGTGTAGCTAATGAATTAGAGATATCTCCTTCTAATGTTAAACGAATAAACGCAAGAAGTATATGTAATCCGGTATTGTCGAGACCTAGTCAAGATCATGAAATTAACCGAAAACTAAAAATTTATCTGATACTTCAAAATGCTGATAAAAATACATTGTATATCATGTATTCTCAAAGTAAGTCAATGTCTAAAAAAGAGAATTTCCTTTTAAACTTTTTATCTTGTAGAAAGAAAAACATGTTACGATTAAAACCCTAATTATTAATAACGAATAATAAAATAAATAAAACATCACTTTTAGAAGAAGAGTGATATTACTGTCTGGCTACCAATCACTATATAGAATACAATTCCACGTTATTTAAAGCAGAATTATTTGCTTTAAGAAAGATCATTCACAAAGAAAAACGATATGAAATTGATGAATTATTAATATTGCGCTTACCACCATACCATTGCGAATTTAAGGCTATCGAATTAATATGGGCACATGCTAAAAGCTATTATAACAAGAACGTAGGAAGAGATCTATATAAAGACGAAAATGTGTTAGCAATGTGAGCTAAAGCTTTACAAAATTTCAAACAAACTTTGGGCAAACTGTGTATGTCATACAGAAAATGTTATTACAGAATGGTATGAACGTGCAAAGTTTTAGATATTACAGTGGATGAATTAATTATACAAGTAGATGGTGATTCTGATTTGGATAGTAATTGTGAAAGCGATTAATTTTTTTATTAAGTTTAAGGAAAAACCATGTTCATTATAATTCTGATGACATGGATTCCACTCAGAAATTGAATTTGCATTTTATTCAATAAAATTACGTTGTTACTAATAAAATGTTTCTGTTGTTGTGGTACTTTAATGATCCGTAATTGATACTTCAAAATTATGATTTTCGTATAGATCATAACCTTCATAAAAACAAAACATTTCTGATCTAATGTTCAAAATTGTCATACGTTCTTGACATTAAAAACCATTTTTCTAAGCAGGCTGTAACTGTATATTATAATGTTACTCTACTGTTCTGACTACAGTACTTGATTTGATTGTTTTTCATATTAAACCATAAGCATGCTTGTTATGACAAAGGGTTTTCTTTAAAGATTCCAATAATAACTGATAACTTATATGTATTACGTATTAATGCATTTTCTTTTCCAGATTCAGAATGGTCGTCCAAAACTAGAGCCAGAGCGACCGTGTTGCAATATCTTAAGATATTAAGATATCTCATTAAAATATGTACTAATTAATTTCAGTTTTTTTTAGAATTTTGAGTATAACTGTCGTTTTTAGAGTTTTTGCAATTGCTCTGTCAATAATTATTAAAAAATGCTAAAGTAGTTATTTGTACAAGTGATAAAAGCTATAGTTATTTTCGTAAGTTTACAGTTTTTTTCGCATATTGCCAAATTGCAAATAATCCAGAAGATAAAAAAATTATCTGATAGAAGGTGCAGTAATTCGCGTAGTTTATGACAAACATTTCCATAAAGACGAGCATTGTTTTGCGTTATATTTAATCGTGAAAGAAGTATCATTTTCATCATGATTTATTGTGCAAAAACTGTAACCTTCATTACAGTATGAGAGAAAGTATTTGGTAATTTTTTCCGTGGTTAATTTCAACTAATTTCTAAAATTTAACTATTTTTCAGATACAAGATATTCTAGTTACTTTTTTCTAAGAATGGTTCAGTTTTGATGGCTTTACCAATTGATTGCTTTCCTTATTTGCTCACTGAATTGAGTTATTTAACAGTTAATTAACTTTCTATCAAATAGGGGCTACTTTCACAAGGAAAATCACATTTAATTCTTAATTCTCATCACATTTGATAAAAATGTTAAATCATAAACCAGCTACAATCAAATCAAAAAATTTTTACAAATTGTACAAATTGTTCTCTCTGACATATCAACAAAATAGGTAAAGTGAGTATACTCAAGTTATTTTGCGCATAACAATTGCAGATAATATTCAAAGCTACTTATTAAAATTAAAAATAAAATTTGCAGAACATTGTAGATAGTCAGCTATAAAGTTATCGATGTCAATATAAACAGTGACCAGCAAAACAAATATTTTATAATAAATAAGGTTATGAAGTGCACCTGTTTCTTTATTAAGTAATTAATTAAAATCAAACGTCAACCGGTTTCGACACCATAAAGTGTCATCAGCAATTCAACCATAATAATTTTAATTAATTATGCCATAAATAATATTCCTTTTTTTCATAAATATTTTATTATTTTAAATTTGTATAACTAAATAATTAAATTATAAAAATACTAGTGATAATGATTATGTATAGACTCACACTTAATTAACAATTGTATTTTTTTTTCAATAAATTTGCTGAATAAAAACCTATTATTAAACCAGCTTGTTATACAGTACTTATGCCTGTAAAAGTTGTCAACACATGAGACACTTTTTTATTATTAATTTTACAAAAAAAGTTAGTCTTTATAAAGAGTTTTGCATCTTCTAAAATCTAAAATACAATTATCAATATTAAATTTTTTTAGTCGTATACGCGGTTTTTATTCAAAAAATGTAAATTTTACTAAAAAGTAAGGTACCTTTATATTTGTCTAGCTGTCCCGGCGCACTTCGCTACGCCAAATAAAAGTTAACAGTTTTCTGATTTTAACCCATTTCCTCCCGAAGAGAAGCGAAAAAGCATCATTGATTTTCAAAAAATCATATCTCCGAAAGTAGGCGTCCGATCGCAAATTTTTTTTTGTTGGAAATGTACATTCGCTCCATACATTTTGACTTACTTAGAAATATGCACACCCACTGTACTCACTTTTTTTGTCTACCATCTAACAATGCAAATGTAACTGCAATGGCAGAGAAGGCGGAAATATTGAATCATATCGTTACCGTTTTTTATTTTAATGGTGTATTAATTAATTTTTATAAATACATTTGTTTAATACTTTCTGAACGGAACGGAAAAGTAATAATGTTTGTAATAAATAAGTCAATATGCGGTATCAGTAGTTTGAGTAAAATTTGTAGCAAAAAAAATAATGTCACTGCACATTAAAACATAGTTTTTATTCTGAACAACTTTTCATAATTACAAATTTGTATAATATTTTTTGGTTGACGATCATCATCAAAAATTAAAAAAAGAACAAAATTATTTCTACTGATTTTAAGTATATGTGTCAGTTTGTTTGTTTAACCGACATATAGATAGCGTTATCAATATCATCAATAAAAAATTAAATGCGCTCTTATTCTGTACATTATCGTGTCAAGTATGGTGTAAAGTAATTTTTTTTAAATCAATTAATCGGATTTTATACTTAGTTTATTTTTAAAACGTTCCCAAATAGCAAATACATCAGCCACTACTTTACCGCATAGTAGCCGTACTTTACCGCATTGTGTGTAAAAATCAAGTTTCAAGACAAGTATGAACAACTGAAAAATATGCTTTACAGTTCAGGAGGCCATAAAAGTATTTTACTCTTGCACCAAATTAATAATTTTTGTCAAATTTGTATACGACAGAAAAAATTGAACAATGAAGGAAAAAGAACAAAAGTTTCTATAAAACAATATTTATTAAAATCAATTCAAATCAAAACGTTTAAACATAGTAGCAATTAGAAAAAATAATAACAAAAAATTGAAAAAACAGACAGAAATAACTAAAACGGTAATGGCAGCGAACATTAATCCAATGAAATAAAATTAGAATACTAATAACATAAGAAAATCAAAAGTGTGCGTAATAATAAAGTAAAGTTAAGAAATTTGAAAGAATTGGGATTGAAATTAGAATACCTCAGAGAAAAAAAAAAAGGAAAAGAGTTATTGAAATCATAAAGCGAGTATATATTAATTTGGAGTAAGAAAACAAGAAGAAAATAATCCAAGCAAATATTAGTTGTTCATAAACACATCCATAGTACTAAGGGGTTGAAGCGGGTTGCCACCTTCAACCTCATAATAACCGCATGATTTCCGCATGAGGAAAAATGCAGAATATATAAGCAAAACACCGTCAGCATTTTGTCAATCACGATTAACAAATCAGGAAGCACACTATCCTTGCTGATTTAACAATAACCTACTAAACGCAGATAATTAGAGTAGGTCGTCACCAGAAAGACAGTACGGTACAACATCGAGTCAAGACAAATTAACCCAGTGCATCGTGCAGCGCCACCATCAAGATCCAAATCCTTCGAACATTGCCGCGTGCTCCCTACTGTATATAATGTACATATTATAATGTAAGTTTCGCATACAATAAATTATATAGTAATCGCGGTGGGACAACTCTGCGACCAACAAGAGGGGTCCTTTATCAAATTACCATAACGTCACAGTGGTAACCCCGAGTGTAAAGAATTGTCAGCGGAAGATCAAAACAAGGGCAGCAGAAACTACAAGCGGCGCAACAACAACAGGTATTATAACACATTTTGTACCTAGCGTACCTATAACTGGAAACGCCCGCTATCGCTCCGCCCGGTAGCACTACGCCCGCCAACAATAACTTGAAAAGATACTCCACAAAGAAATAAATATGAATTTAAGAAGAAAATAAAATGGCAATAAAATATAAACTGAAGTAGAAGAAAAAACCAAAAAATACAAAAAATATGTATGAAGACGAGTGAGGAAGAAATAGATAAGGATCATACAGAAGAATTGTGTTAAATTGTGAAAGCGACCATAAAAGTGTAAAGAACATCCAAGTAGAACAGAATAAAAACGTCAAACCAAAGAGAAGTACGAAAAGCAAAGATACAAAGGGGAGTAGTTAAAAACGGTTATCAAAAATTTAAACAAAAATCTTGAAAAGAGTATAAAGAAAAAAGCAATATCTGAACAGCACAAATCAAATACCTAAGTAGAGTAATAAAGTAGATAAAATAAAGAATAATACAATAGCTGAACTCAACATTGAGTTCATAGAGTGCA
>JALBCR010001728.1:0-5000 GCA_030710515.1 Abscondita cerata | reverse complement strand
CAGAAACGCCATTTAAAATTTAAAATTTTAAATATGTCGCAAATTGAAGGAACTCCACCTAAAATAAAACAAATCGCCGATGCCTTAGTTGAAAATTTGATCCCCAACAAATCGCGCAAAATATATGATTTTGCTTACAATAAATTTTGAAATGGGCGCAAGAAAATAATATAATCAATTACACAGAAAATGTTATATTAGCGTATTTTTCCCATTTGGCGGAAACTATGAAAAGTTCGTCATTATGGGCACAATATTCCATGCTAAAGTGCCAATTAAATATTAAACATGACATAAACTTAAAAAATTACGCAAAATTAATTTCCTTCTTGAAGCGCCAAGCTGATGGGTATCAACCAAAAAAAGCAAAAGTTTTCTCAAAAGAACATTTTAATAACTTTTTACAAAATGCGCCAAACAATGAATATTTGGCCATGAAGGTAATTTCAAATATAACTTTTTCAATCGCTAAAGTAGATACTATTTTCTTAGATCGTATTAATATTCGGAGTTAGTGGGGCATGTCGTTTGCGACGAACTAGTCAATTTAAGAATACAGGATATCGAAGACCTGGAACGTATAATACTAGTAAAAATTTCTAATACTGAAACTAATAAGTCACAGACATTTACCATAGTTGGAGATTTTTATTTAAATTTATGTAGACAATAAATGACACTTCGACCTAATGACATCAACATAACCAGATTCTTTTTAAAATACCAAAATGGTAGATGCCACCGTGTCGTTATGGGGATACATAAAATTTCAGGTATACCAAAACAAGTGGCAACTTTTTTTTAAAACTACCTAATCCAGAGGAATACACTGGTCATACACTGCGACGAACCTCAGCTACATTGTTAGTTGACAATGGTGAGACATTACCACTCTAAAAGACACGGTGGATGGAAATCTAACAATGTAGCTGAGGATACATCGAAGACTCCCTTTCAAACAAACGTGAAATTGCCAATAGAATATTAGGGTGCGATGAAGGTAACACATCTACCGTAACATCAGGTGATCTTAACAGGCCTAGTACTTCCACCGCAACATCGAGCATATCCCAGTCAAGTGAATATGAAATCCATCACGACTATAATGACGTCAATGTCAGTTCTAAAACAGCAAGTAGTGGATTAAATATTATTAACTCGACATTACAAAATTGTACCTTTAATATTACTATAAATAAGAAATAGGTATTTTTCCACTATATAGTTACTACAAAAGAATGTTTGTTTTAAGTTTTCATCTGAAATAAGAGTTAATTATTATTATTGTTGTATTGTTAAATAATTATAGCTTTTCTTTCTTACTCTACAAATTAATACAAAAATTTTCCTTTTACAAACCGTGTTAATACACACAACAAAAATAATGTTGTTTGACAGTCATGTTTGACAGTTGTAAAGTTGGAGTTAACCTCAATTACTTCAAGAATTTGGTTTTTTTACGCTTGAAGAAAAAATAGTATATGCTACACGGAGTCGAACGCCTTTTTGTGTGTGTCGCAAAGTATTTTGCGGCCTCAGCTGCGCTTCGGCCGCAATACCTTCGCTCAACACAAAAGAATGCGTTCTACTCCTAGTAGCATAATATACTATTTTCTTCAACCGACAATACAAACGGCATATTATTGAACTACTGGCAGACGCTAAAAAACGCTTTTTACTGTCCAAACATTAAAAGCAACAGTTCTTTTGTTTTTACAACAATTTACAGGTTGGTACCTCGGTTATGTCATATTATGAATGTAACAGTAAAGTACCTACTTAATTCATCGATAATGAAACGTCGCTATAACACACGAGAATCTCACCTAATATGGAACAATGAGCCATACAATAACAAAACACTATACATGCATATCGACAAAACAATTTCTTTTGTTAGAAATACATAAGTATATATTACATTTTATACAATAGAAGCATGTTTTTAGACTGCAACCTGGTTTCTTGCAACGCTGGCATTGTGCTTATTTACAAGGAAAATGGGAAATCTGATCTCTTCTTAATCAACTTAAAGTATGGGTTTTGTTTTGCTTTGTTTTTTCTTCATATCAATGTCATTCTCAATACCACTACTTGGCCTTCCCCTTTTTCTTTTAACATTGCATTTTTCCAAAAAGCAGAGGTTTCTGCAACCTCGGTGAGAAAACCGAGGGAATCCATAACGTCTTTTTTTCTAAACCTTCTTTTGTCATATCGGCCTTAAATCGTAACCAGGCTCTAATAAGAATAACATCGATAAAATTAATAAACATCCTTAGATACCATTTGCGACTTCTCAGCCTTATTCTATAGTACGATATGAAGCCGTCTACTAAGTTGAAGTTGACCCCACCCATAAAATGATTATACTCTTGAATCATATGTGTATATGGACGCTGAACATCAATTATTGACTTCAATTTTCGGTCAAAACGCTGAACGACATTAAGTGATTGGGATCCACAAAACGTATTCACCTATTTGGTGAACGTTTGAAAAGAACAATTGCAAGTAATGTATAGGTCTCCCTATTTCTGTTCTTCAACTCTGTTCTCAGAGTAATTGTCGATTAGGCAAAGGTTCACATACATTAACTTCACTCCAGTGATATTTTTTACTTCCATTAGCAGCTAATTTAATAATGGTGTTTCATCTTCTGATTCTGAAGGTGAATAGAAATTATCGCTATTACTATGTACATTTCCACCAACTGATTTGTGTAGTGTATATATTGTTCATCAAAAGAGTCACTCAGATATTCATCTTCATCTTTGCGAGGAATATTAGACATTTTCTAAAAATGAAAATGAAGAAGAATGTGCAATAATGCTCATTGTTCCATATTAGGAACTAATAGGTTTGAAATCAAATGACCAATGTTCCTGATATAGAACACTAACAAGAATTTTAGTTTGAAACTACTTAAATAAATAAATAAAGTTTTATTTTGACATAAACACCTAATATACTGTATAATAACTCACCTCCATTTATTTGTCGTCTTTACATTAACAAAAACTTGCCTACAAACACTTTGTACTTGTGAATTTCATGCAGATGGCGATTCAACATTGCTGCTTTGACAACTTTTTACGATGGTGAGCACTAGATGGAACTGGATGTATGTTTTATGCATAATTTTATTGTTCCAACTCAGAACCAATGGTTCATGATGGAAATAAAGGCAATTTTAATATTTTCCGACACTTTAAAGCACTTTGTTTTCAGTATTCCTATTTAGGAACATGAGACGTTAAAAGATTAAAACCAGATTTTAAGATTTATTAAATTTATTAATCACATTGTTAAGTAACTTTCTTGAATCTAAAAATAAATCTTTTATCGTTACATATGAACTGTCTTATATAAGAATAATCATACAAAATTTTACAGATATTTCCTTAAGACAACGCCACTTATCCTGTTGATTTACAACACATTCAAATTCTTATTGATTGATTCACGGAGACTGCACAAAAAACAGGACTTTGGTGGTTACCGAAAGTTGTGAAAAAGGTATAGCGAATGATGGTATGCTCTTTTGATAACTGTTCGCATACACTAGAACGCAGAAAGTAATTTTTTGAAAATAATGGTTTTTTTGCAAAACTTTCCTATGGAATTCGTTAAAAAAATCTTATTTATTTATTCGTATGGTAACTGTTTTTTCTTATTGTCCGGAAAGGTCTTGATAACCATGTGCTGAAACCAAAGTGATAATTCTCGGGAACAACATGATTTGCTTGTTGATCATGGAGTACTGTAAAGTACTGATTACTTTCGATACTTTCTTTTTGTACTAAAAATGCCCAAAAATATTCCCTAAAAATTCCAACGAATATTGACGTTTTGACGTTATAAAATTCTTAAAAAGGAAAATCATGTGCCCCCTAACCTATACCGACGCGATTTTAAATCAAGAATTGTTTATTGGCATTGGTTCATGAATAATTTGAATAACGATATCTTGAATAAGATACTTTTTACAGATGAATCTTAATACCAGCTATGTGGTTATGTAAATTTACCAAAATTATCGAATATGGTCCACCCAAAAATTCACACAGATTCCTAGAAACAGATTTACATTGGAATAAAAATTCCAAATTATATAACCAATTTTTTTTACCAGACTATAACAAGTGAAGTTTATAGAAATGAAGTATTTAGGCTGTTTACAATTTTGAGCATAACCTGTCGAGGTAAAAAATCCGTAAACCTACATAGATTTTTCCATTCTTGGAATATTTACAAAAGTATTCATTTTACACATTTTTTTTCAAATAAAATTGTTTTTAATTTAATAATGCGCAACTTTTATTTCAATTATTTTTTTGATCCATTGTTACATCCTGACAGAATTAAAGTAAATAATCAGTGCTACAAAGGCCCACTTACTTTTATTGTATTTTAAGGTAATCGAGTCTGGATTCATATGATAGCTTTTGTAGTTTTGTAGAATTAGAAACAATTACGACTTTATTTTTTAATTTCTGTAAGTAATTCCACAAATCTACGAAACCTATCAACTCATTTTAAAAAGCTGGTTGTCATGTAATGCAAAAATGTAACCATACTCCACTTAATTTAATTAAAGTCTAACACTTTGTAAATTATTTATTAACAGGGAAACAAATTAACATATTTTTTGTTAGCATATGAATAGTGTTTTTTTATTCACAAAACCAATTACATTTAAATTAAAGCATAACATTATCTAAACTAATATAATATTTTCTCGTGTAACTTTCCTTAAAACTTAAGATTGCCAATACTATAGACATATCACAAAAAGTGTGCAACATTTCAACTTAATCAATAATTCTTTTGGCATTGTACAGTCAAAAATAGATTTAGGAATCCTTATAAAGTCTATTAAATCTCTAAATTGAATATTTCACGTTCCATTTCTTTACATTCTCACAAAATAATAGGAAAAAATTATTCATAAAAACATAGAAATAGATATTTACTAGCACGTTTTTGTAGACTAAACAATT
>JALBCR010001727.1:0-88474 GCA_030710515.1 Abscondita cerata | reverse complement strand
AATTAAAATTTTACAATAAAATAACTGTTATATGAGTATATGTATAATAAGAAAATGTGAGATGTACAATTATAATATACAGTGTCCGCCATAAAGTTGGAACCATATGGCAATTTTTTTATTATTAAAGTTAAAAAAACTTTGGGGCAATCACTTCTGCTTCTGAAATCCTAAAATGCGCCAAGTCAAAGTTGACAGGTAACGATCTGTCAATTGTCAAGTTCATAATTTTGAAAAAAATGTCTTAAAATGGGTCAATTTGTTAAAATTTCATAAAATGTTACTTAGGAAATTATGATGCTAATCACATTTTATGCCCATGAAAGCCGATTTTGAGAGAGAATTTTTGATGTTCAATAAATTTCATATTTTCGTATTTTTATTCACCCCCGTAACTGGCTGCTTTAAAAACATTTAAAATGGTTTAAAGACAGTATAAAATGCTACCATTCCATTGCATATTATGATCATAATATTCGTAAGTAAGTTGGTTTTGATGATTTTTGATATTCTCAACTAAAAAAGAGGTAGCCTCTTGATTATTTTCCAAATTTCAAAAAATCATAAATTGTTTTAAACTTTTATTTATTAAAATTTAGTTGGATAGTACAAAAATGGTTTAAATTATAATTTGAATATCTAAACACATAACGACTACTTCAAAATTACAAACAATAAATATTTTTTGAAATTTGGAAAATAATCCAGGAACTACCTCTTTGTTAGTTGAGAATATTAATAATCATCAAAAACCAACTTACGTAAGAATATTGCCATCATAATGTGCAATGGAATGGTAGCAGCTATATTGCTTTAAACCGTTTTAAATGTTTTTAAAGCAGCCAGTTACGGGGTGAATAAAAAATACGAAAATATGAAATTTATTGAACATCAAAATCTCTCAAAAGCTGGCACATGGGCATAAAATGTGATTAGCATCATATTTCCAGTAATGATTTTTTGAAATTTTAACAAATTGATAACCATTTTTAGACAGTTTTTTCCAAAATTACGAACTTGACAATTGACAGATGTTACTTATCAACTTTGACTTGGCGCATTTGAAGTTATTTCAGAAGCAGAAGTGATTGCCCCCAAAGTCTTTTTTTTAACTACAATAATAAAAAAAATTGCCATATGGTTCCAACTTTATGGCGGACACTGTATATAAAGGTAATTAATACAGACAGTTGTTGTGACATCAACAATTAATACACTTTAATTACAAAGTGTTTAAATTATTTTGATAGCTAACACATTTTCAATAGTATTCAATTTGCCTCACTGCTGAAGTAATCTTAAACTTTATAGAGAAAATGTTAGGATATCATTATAATCAAACTTCGATCTAAGTCGAGTAAATAGGTAACAGGAAGCATAGAAATTACTGTAAGCTGTCATGACTAGTGGTTAACCAGTTATCAATATCAGTCATAGGTACTATATTCTTGAATCATGCTACCAATTCATCGAACAACTCCTATCGCTAGAATAAAAACAAATTGCTCGAATTTGTACTGATATATCACAAACTTTATATCTCATGATTTCAAGAATAGTACCCCCAGGTGCCGGCTTTTTCATGCATATCTGTTCTATATGAAAACTGTGTAACCCTTCAATTCTTGTGAAATGGAAACTTTGAGGATACAAGAACAATTAAAACGTTCAAATCTATTGCTTCTACAAGTAGAGTATAAACAATTCTTGATTGCTCTAACTAAAATAAAAGTTAATTCGAATATTTTTGTAATAACCTGTATTTACTTTATTTTCCTACTGTTTTTAATTGCAACATTGAAACAAAAACAAAGCGTTTACCGCAGAACTCCACATCGCCCTGTTAAGCGAAAATAATATTGCGTTTTAGAAAAAAATGGTTCAAACAAAAGCTATAGACAATAGAATTTCCAACAACTTTTTTCCTCAACTTTTTTGTAAAATTGATATTGGTGGAGATATTGTTACAATAATTAGTGTCACGTGATTGTTATATCTCAGTAATTACTTATCGGATCAAAAAATAATTTAAACAAAAGTTGTGTATAATTAAATTATAAACAACTTTTATTTGAAACAAAAATGTGTAAAATGAATATTTTTCTAAATATTTCAAAAATTCAAAAATCTGTGTAGGTTAACGGCCCTTTTGGCTACATAGATTATGCCCAAAATCTAATCAGATCTTTGGAATTATAAATAAGGTCTTTGTACAAAGTTTCATAAAAATCGGACGGCTGGTTTTCTTGGAATCTTGTTTACATACGGACGGACGGCCGGCCGGCCGTCGGACATAAATTTTTTTTGCTTCATTATAACGTACTAACTCTAATTCGTCGGAAAAAGTGAAAAAAAGGAGTGTTAAAATTTTCGGTTTGGAAACCGTCGCATAACTCCCCATCTTATTTCATAAGATGTGGAGTAAAAAAAAAAAAAAAAAAAAAAAAAAAAAAAAAAAAAAAAAAAAAAAAAAAAAAAAAAAAAAAAAAAAAAAAAATTAAAAAAAAAAATTTTTTTAAAAAAAAAAAAAAAAATTTAATAATAAATTAATTTAATAAAAAAATTATAATAAAATTTAATTAAAAAAAAAAAATTTATAATAAAAAAAAATAATTAAAAAATATTAAAAAATAAAATTATTTATTTAAAATAAAATTTATTTTTTTAAAAAAAATAAATTTAAAAAAATTTATATTTATAAAAATTTTATATTATAAATTTTATTAAATTATAAAAAATTTAATTTTTTATAAAAAAATTAATTTAATAATAAAATTTTTAAATTAAATAAAATTTATTATTAAAATAAAATAAAAAAAAATAAAAAATATTTTTTTTAAAATTTAATTATAAAAATTTTTTAATAATTATTAAAAATAATTTAAAAAAAAAAAAAATAAAATTAAATAAAAAATAAATATTATAAAAAAAAAAAAAAAAAAAATTATTATATTAATAATAATAAAAAAAAAAAATTTAATAAAAAAATAACTATCCCAACACCTTAATCAACAGAATTTGATTTTACTTTACTTTACCAAAGAATTATTAACATCTCTGGACTCAGTACAAAACTCAAAAATTTTAACCTTGGACAATTTAAAAATAGAATTAAACAATGACAATATTACGTTATTATAACAAATTTTATACGAAATTCAAATATAAAACTCCAATATCTAAGTTGTATGGACTAATAAATAAAATCCCTATCAAATAAAATAAAAATAATTATAAACCAACCACTAATATTAGACTACCCGCCATCGTTACATGACTACCCTCCACCGACAAATTATAACTAACACTACATAAAACTAATCAACTAATCTACCTATACAAATTACACTAATAATAATTTAATACGTAAAAATATTATCTATGCAGTTTAAATGGTCCGATTTATTACAATCACAATTGGAGATAAAAAGAACAGAAATGTGGTAAAAAAAAATTTATAAACATCTAATTGATAAACTCTATTTCGTCATTAGCACGTAAGTTTTTAATTTTAATTAAATAATTAATAATTATATGAAAAACTTTTTTCTTCACACAATGCATGTCCTCCAATCCGTTTTTGTTTCTTGTACCCCTGTAATTATACTGATTCATTTTTAAAGAAACTAAACGTTAGACTATAAAATCGTTTGTAATTGCAACTTACCTAGTTTTTATCTGTTCATACATTTGACTGTCATACCCTTCATTGATGTAGATACCTGTACTCCACCCATAATTGTTTGTTTTTAATATTCCCAATAAACAGTGGCCCAAAGAAGTATTGATTCACAATGCGAAACGTCGCCAAAAACTAAAATATTCTCAATCAGAAGAGTCCGCTTAGAAAATCCTTTCGTTTCCCGGCAAAACAAACATCAAAAGTAATTTAAAAAGTAATTTATTTGTAAAAAATAATAAATAAATGTTGATTTAGGAGATCACGGTCAAGTAGATGCATGGTTGCCAACACATGACAGAAAATTTTAACAAAACAAATATCAGCTGTCGGGAAGCTGACACTATTAAAATCCTTGCCTTGTTCCCTGCATCAACAATGGTTTATTCAATCGCTGAGAGTGGTAATGGTAGCAGTGAGAATAAATGCTCTGTGCAAAACAAAAAGCAAACTATTGCAAACCCAGTTAGAAATGAAGCTGTAGAAGAGGGGATCCTGGGTCATATTGCTTTAGATCTCGGATTAAAAACGAGTCGGTTAGCACAATTATGGCAGTTCACCAAACTGTTAGCAAATATTAAAGATTACGTTTGATTTTTCAATTGACCGTTGACTCATTTCATCACAAAATTGTAAACGGTGGTCGAAATCGCCTTTGTTAAGTTCATGTATCAATTGAATTTTTGTAGGGATGAAAACAGTGTTGTTCTAAAATGCCTGGTACTTAATGTGGTATCTAGTTCAATATGCCACATGCCTTCACTTCCACAGCTTCATTTCTAACTGGGTTTGCAATAGTTCTCCCAAAATTTTCTCACCAACTCCAACACATACTTGCGATTTAAATTTCTGTCTGGATGCTCCTGGTTAAATATTTGGGCGGTCCTATTGGCACTGCTATCATTACCAAAGTAAAGTGCAATAATTTGTACTCTCCAGCGGTTAAATAAACCATTGTTGAGCAGCGAACAAAGGCAGAGATTTCAAAGTTTTCCGACAGCTGATACTTATTTTGTGATGTTTTTTTTTGCAAATTATGCATCTACTTGACCGTGATCCCCTAATTAACTATTATTTCTAAAGAACAAATTTGTTTCAAATTACATTCAAAAACAAAGTGAAACGAACCCTCTTTTCTTTCGCCCGAGCAAGAAGTTTGATTAGCACAAAATGTTTGTGATTTACTTTTTTGAGAAGGGCTGCTCCTGTTAGCATCTACAGAGAAAAGGTCTACTTCAAAGTTGAATTTATCTTACCAACTAGTTCAGTATTTTTTTTGCATTTTCAATTGTTTTGTAGAAAAAGGACGTCCTTGGGCCCCTTAAACCCCATTTTCAGAATGAAATGTATATGAACAACAATACCCTTCATATGAGACGCCACTTGATCCGCCTAGTAAGTTGAGATTTTTGAGATTTCTTGACCATATTGCTTTCTAACTTTTTATTTTCCTAAATAGGGCTGTCGGGGGCCCTTAGGGCTTCCTGAACGAAATAAGATGCATATTGCTGTTTAGATAAATTGAAATGGTTTTCACATAAGGTACCTGTCGACCCATCATGCCATTTAAGATTTTCGACATTGCGGCTGCCTGGGCCACCCTGATTATATATCGGGGTCAACTTTGTCTTCGGACAGTATCCCCCACCCAACAAACGAGCGTTTTTTTTTTAAGTGTATACCTAATCTTTTATATTACAATAGTTTATTTTACTCCGTCTGAAGAAGACAATAATTATTTATTTATGACTAATTAAGTTTATACTACAGTATTAGGTAATGTTAAGGTTTATTTTCATTAATAATTCAACAAATACATAAATAGATCCAACCTTTGTTCAAGCTATTATTTATTCAGTGTTCACTTTTTGTTTCGTTTTTTAAATAATTGTTATTTTTAATGTTTTTTATTGCAACTCAACATTTTTTGAAAATTGTTGAATAATCAATACTGCTAAATTTTAAATCTAATTAAACTTATTAATATTACCTACATTAATAAATATTGTTATTATTAAACGAACCACTTTTAAATTTTAATCAACAGAGGCGCAAGTAGAAAACGGTGATACCTTTTTGCTATTGATCTACCAAAAACCTTATTAATAAGGTCAGAAAATGTAATCCTTCTAACCACCTACCTACCAGAGTTTTCCCTTATTGTATTCTCTATCATTTACACGTCATTGTTTAATCGTAGGCGTCTTTTAGCAACGACATCCGTTATACAATTTAAGATCACCTCTCTTTCGTTAGTCTGCAGCTAAATTTAAAGATAGTAATAATTGCCAATTTTATCACTATACATTCCAAAGTGCTTCCTTAAAATTATTCGTTTTTCTAATTTCCGTCTCAATGAAATTGTAACACCATGATTCTCTTACTTTTGTTATTTCAATGGATAGTTAAGCAACTGATATTTAATTTAATTTGTTAATTGAGGTATCTTGTTGATTAATTGAATTCGGTTTAAGCTATTTAAGCCTTTATTCGCTATAGTTGTTTTGCATAGATTTTGATTGAGTATTCAAAAGCAAAGCATTATAGCTGGTGTAGATGTACAAAGACTCCAGTGTCTCATAATAAAATTTAGAAAAAAATGTGTAATTATGTATCTATGTATGTACGGTTTAGCCAGTTTATATGATTGCTATTGTTTACATAGTACCTTTAACGCATTATGTAAATGTAAATTGTGGAATAAAAATTTGAAATATTAAATTAAAATTTAATTAAATTATTAATTTAGATTTAATTACTTTCAAAACAGCATCAATGCTACCAAAATTAGAACAAGTGAAAAACCTTGTAACTTACAATTAATACCTTATTAATTTCTTTAACATTTTTCATTTTTAGTAACTGGTAGTTTACATTTCTGCATAGAGTTGACCTTTATAATAATCGCAAACACGTTCGTGAAAATAGCAAGGCATTTAACAATTATTTATTTAAATTATTAAGGCTTCGGATACGTGCAAATCTTAATTGTGCAAAATGAATGTGCTAATTTGTTTACGAATGTCATGATAATTTATTTTGTGCGTTATTTCATAAATCACTTGTACATTACTATCTTATGTAAACTTTCCTTGGCCATGCATTAGAGTAATGTAGTATATTACAAACAGGTTGTATGGCATTATCATATTTATTTAATTTTTGCAAATTATATATAAATGTTTTGCTAACATGTTAAAGGCCATTATCAAGTTAATGTTTACTTTTCTCTATAATAAAGTGCAGATTTAAATATAAGTCCAAATTATTTTTTTTAAATTATTGATCATTTTTAATCTTGGAACTAGTTACATTCTTAATAAGCTAATTTAAAAAAATTGTAATAACGTTACTGTTATTCAAGATTTATATAGTTTTGTAACTACTGCTGTTCCAAAACTGTTGGTTAAGCGGTTTATAATGTACTTTATATTGTACTTTGGAATTAAATATATGTAAAGTTAAAATTAAAAATTACTTTTTTGGTTAGTTCAAAATTATAAATAATAGGTGTACATAAAGCTTATGCAAATAGTAGTATAATTGGACATGATTTTTCCTGTATCGAAAATTCTTTAGTAAACTATTCAAAAACAAAACTATTTGAAGCATATGTACTACAATTAAATTGTAATAAGTCGATGACAATGTTCCATGAAGTGGCAATACCAACTATCGCTTGAATATGATCTCTTTGTAAATCTTCTTTCTATGACATGGATATGAGCAGTGTTGCTTGTTGAGCATTTTAGCCCCCGTTTTGTCGATTCTTCATTTAGTTAGTAAATGGTTTATTCAAAGGAAGTATGTAGAAGACACTTGCAGCAAAATCTACAACAGAAAAAGCATGTTTATTCACGATCCGTAGCCCACATTTACAACTCGATTTACTTCAAATTAAATCGTTGTAGGTTTTTCATAGCCCTTCGTATAAGTTTGGGAACTTGATCTGGAACCTAATCATGTTCTCCCAACTTTTCAATTGCGCAAATTTATATTTGTTGGACGTCTAATAGTTGGACGTGTGTTTGCCTAACAATTAAAGAATTATTACCTTATTATTTTCAGTCTCGTTACTTGCTTCCACATTGTTTGTGGATCGTATATCATGTTGGTACGAATGTTTGAACCTGCTTTGTTGACGCGAATTTAAATAAAAGGTCAGGTTGAGTTAAATTTAAACTCTCCTAACATCTACGGCCCATACACAGTGAAACTTGCGGCGATGTACGCATCGACTCCTAGGTTTCAAGACTCAAATCGCATGTGTATGGTACGGAGTCGTGAGATTTGCATCAGCTGCAACGACCGGCAACGCGGCATCAAGAGTCCTGTCCTGGTTGGTGAGCCTAGATGCTGAATCAACGATTCAGATGCAGGTTTCAACATGGGTGGATTAGAATCGATGCGATTTGAGTATTGCGGATTTAAAATAAGTTTTCACTGTGCATGGTTAGTCGAAATGGAAACCGACAAAAAATTTTGGGAGGATTTTATAAATATTTACCGGTTAAACCTCTGTATTTGGGATACAGACTAGCAGAATTTTTCTAGTTTTATTATTAGAAATCATACATGCTGCTATGTGTGTAGACAAGCCGATGTTGATGCTAAGTTTTATGATTCCTGGGGTCCATGCATGGCATAGTTTCACTGTGTTTAGGCCGCTTAAAAATACCTTAAAATCACTGGGGCCACAGACGTCAGGTAGGAATTTTTTGTAGTAAGTTATCGCTTATCAAATTGTATGATCACTTTAAAATGAATAAGAAGAGAAACAAATCACATCTTGCTCTACGCTTCTCTAAAACGAAAAAAGATCAAAAATTCTATTATTCTCTAATCGATGCAACACTATTATTGCCTGTTTTTTTCTTCAAATTTTCTAGGATGTTTTCAAAAACTTAAAATGGAACAACAAAAGTAGCAATGTCAAACTAAAGAAAGAAAAGTAGAAAATATTAAGCCATGATGATTCTAATATAAACATAGATATCAATTGCATTGAGCGGTTAGATGACTAACAAGAAACCTGACAAATAGGTAATGTTGAATGTGCATTAGAAAGATCTTTACAGTAGTGCAAAAGTAAAAAGGATGTCCCATAAAAAATAAATCTAGCAAAACAAATAATTGTTATACGATAGAAAATACTAACCAGTGATGGACCAACCTTGAGCGGTACGGACCTGATTTACACACAGCAACCTTAACAGGTAATAACCAAACCTTATGTGCCCATGCAAAATAATGCCTACAACCAAATAAACGGAAGCCAGCTAAACATTTCAAATGCGCACATGTACAATGCTCAATCCCAATCCGCTATGCTCCACAACAATTCCAAATGCCAACAATTATGTACACTCATGAAATTTAAAACTTGGACACCACAATGTATGTTGGGATATCGATGAACGTCTTGATTCTACTGCGTACTTAAATATTTTAGAAACTATTATGAAACCTTCAGTCGAAGTGTTTTATCCAGACAAAGATTTTCCAACAAGTAAGTATTCTTATTTCACTATACTTTCTTTAAAAAATAGTTCGGGATCTGTTGAATTAACATTTTCATAATGTATTTTTGTTGTTAAAGGACAACGCCCCTATTCATACTTCGCAGGTTGTGCGCAACTGGATACAAGCAAATAACTTGGAGCTGTTACCCTGGCCAGCAAAAGCCCAGATTTTAACATTATCGAAAATGTTTGGGCTCGAATACTTGCTGTTATCCGAAGACAACAAGGGCCAAATTTTATACCAGTAAACCGTAATGCACTAATTGCAGCCATTGATACCGCATGGGAAACGATTAATATTAATTATATTGATACCTTGATAGCGTCAATGAGCAGACGCCTCCAAGAATGTATCAATAATAATGGAGGTCACACCCATTATTGATTTCTTATATTTATTTATATAGTAATACCTTTATTTAAAAAAAAAGTTTTCATTTAATTTTAAACTATAACTTGGTATCTTAATTATAATTATGTAATAAATTCTTGTCAAAAACTAAATATATACGTTGACAATAAGAATTGCCTTAGTTTTTATTTTCACTTTTATATTAACTACAGAAAAAAATGAAACGTCATAAAATATACATTTTGTAAGGACTAAATATTATGAATAGAGAGTTTAATGATTTTTTATACAATAATTAGTAGGTTAGATTTATTTAAAAATAAGTAATAATCAGTCAACCCAAATAACCATGTTTAGTTTTTGATTTAATTTAAAAGTTATTGCTTGTAGACGTTTTTAAATCAAAATTATTTCTAATTTTATTTTGTAAACATTTCCTAAACAAAATTTTGATTCGATAATTAATCGAGCTATGGTGTTTAATTAGCGATACCTTCAAATATATTCTTTAAAGAAAAAATTAAGTAAGCAACGTAAATTACCTATTTTCTAAAACGTGCTTAGTGTAATGATTCATTCTACAGTCCTTCTATAAGATAACCCCTGCTGAGACTACCTGCTGTTAGAATTGTAAATGATACCCTTAAGCCCGCTTCACAATGTGCAAACTTTTGTTTACAGAAATTGTGGTGTCCAAGTTTTAAATTTCATGAGTGTACACAATGCAAACACAATCAATTTATAACAATACACAACCCCACACAAACTTTAACATGCAGCAGAATAATAAATGGGAATTCACATCGTCAGATTTGTCAAAGTCTTAAGATACCACAAACTCGAAAGTCGATAACGACAGACTGTCAGTTAAAAGCGACGAATCCGTAGCGATTTCCAAGAGGTTAAACCAAGAAACAAAAAAAGAATGCTTAACAACAGCCCATTGAAAGATATCAGACCGAAAAAAAAATCACAACGCCAACCGCTTTAAACCGCTAGAGAACAACAAAAAGGACACACACAAACACAGACGAGCCAGCAAAAAAAGAGAACCCACCTTTTATCCTACACTTCGTTAAAAAAATATCACCTCTAATCAACATACTAAACTCTGCTATAAAAAATAATGAATACTCTTATGAAATACTAAAAGTTAATAAAGTTAAGATACAAACAAATAACATTAAAAATACAAAAATGTACACTCTTGAAGAAAACCAAAACTACAGAGTAGAACTCAGTAACCTACACTACACTACAGAAACTAAAAAATTAAAACAGCACTTCAAGCTCTTGGACACATAGTTGAGAATATAAGTAGGTCCAAGTAACTAGTAACAATAACATTATTACCTTCAGTAAAATGTGTGTCTTGCAACATCTCGTGTTAAAATAGACACGTGTAAATAGTATAAACTAAGTAAATGCCAACAGTTAACTGTAAAGACTTGTGTGCGTTAAAGTGCGATGGTTTTAATGCTGAAAACAACACGTGAGTCGATAAAGCCAATATAACTTGTACAGAAACATACACGCACGAAAGAACACCTGATGCAGCATTTCGCTCTTATTATGAGCTCATCAAAGGTTATTACCTTTATACAAGCAACAAAAACAAACCATGAACCAAATGGCAGCAAAAATTAAAAGTCTTGAAAAATTACACTCTTTACCACACCATTCACCCGGAAGCGGACGAAATAGCCAGATGAGGAAGCGCAATTCTAGTTAAACATCACATTAAACACTACGAATTACCCAAGTACCAAAAAACTTTCTACGGGCTACGAGCATTGTTATTGGAAACGGGCATGGCCTTCTCACTATCTCAGTCGCTTGGTTTTCTCCTAACTATCCAGCAAAAAAAGAAGAAACCACAGAATATGTCACCTCTTTAGGTAATAGGTTCCTGGCAGGCGGCGACTACAACGCCAAAAACACTGCGTGGGGATCAAGATTAACAACGACAGGTAGAGGAACCCTAATATACAACATCATGCAAGATCTGTGAAGGAGTTGGAGACTTGTGATCACTACAAGATGAAGTATCTTCGAGAGACCTACGAGAAAATAGTGGCAAGTAATCAAGCGTCCGTCTACAGTAAAGCGGAAGGTGTCGGTTCCGTTATGTCGGCGATATCAATCCCAGGTAAACGTGCTTTAAATTGCCTCAAATGGAATTTAAAAAATTTATGGTAACCTTGGCTCTTCTTTTGGGCTTAATTGTGGATGATGATGCAGACATCGACGAGCACAATAAAATAGAATATTTAGGGAGGGCAACAGTGTCTGGCAACAGGGCTTGTCAGATAGTGGATAGTTGCAATGTCGAGAAATTATCAGAAAATTGTTAACACTTTAAAAAGTAGGTTCGACCGTAACGACCTAACAGGTCGAGGTATATGTGAGTTGTTAAAACTCATTTTTGTAAACGTAACGGCTGAAAGCAGATTTGATCTACCGACTCTATATAACCGAATTGAAACCCAACTTCGAGCACTGGGCACTTTAAGCATTACGGCTGACAAAAGTTCGGCAATCTTGTTACCATTAATCGAATCGAGTTTGCCGCAAAAACTTTTACGCATTTGGCAACAGGGATCTTAATATCTACTAATGTAGCTGGACACTTTTATACAGGACAGCGACGCGTATATCTAATACGCTAACTATGAAGGCAATTTTCGGCTGGACAATAATGGGGTCGGGTCTATACTATCTCTCTAATTTTGGTGTTAGCTTTTCTTGTATGGTGAATGACGTCACCACGCCAGAGTTATGGAATCTGGATGTATTTGGGATTAGCGATCCGTCTGAAAAAAGGACGAGACAAGAGAAGGCACTAGCAGCTCAACGACTTTTTGATGAAACACTTAAGGTTGACAGTGAGAACAATGAGACAAGCCTTTTTATGTGCGCTATATACTGTGCCGTCCATTTAGAGCTGATCTTTTCGCTGTCTGCGCAGAGCTTTATGTAAGCGCTGCATCGGTTTGTGATTCGTCATGGTCGAGTGATCTTGGCGAGTTAGTAACTGTAACCACTGTTATGTTCCTTAGAGAACAGGTTGAGGATGGTGTCTCGTAGTCGACCGTAATTTGCTGATTCGTCGTGTAAAATGAATTCAAAACTAAGGAGACGATTCCGTAACGAGTGTTTAAGACAATTAAAATAGATCTCGCGAGCAAAGGCTGATAGTTGAATTGAGTTGGGTGAATTAGTCTTAATCGGGAGTGATATGAGCAAAAGGTTGAGTTGGCTACTGGACGAGTTGATACGCGGAAAAGACAATATAGTAAGAGTAGTAGGGTGTTAACACGACCCGTTCAAAGCCTCTATCTTTTAAAATTGACGAGGAAGAGCAAGTAGGTTTTGTCAAAGCCCAGCTGGGAAGAGAACCAGGGTAGCAGCGGGTGAGGAAACACCTGAAATGAAGTGTACACGAAATAGTGCGGAGTGACCAAACGTAGAGTACCCAAGTGCAATATAAAAGTGACAGCAGCGGGCGAGAATCACGACCTCCCGCGAAAAGATATTTGCATAATTTACGTGTAAATGAGACTAGTTTTGTCGTAATGTAGCCTATGAATTCTTAATTGTTGTTCTGATTTTGTTAAGTTCATACAGAAAATTGCATGTCCCACAATATGTTAGTACCTAGAAGCTTCACTGCTAGCGCACAGGTGGGACGATATTAAATATTGTGATATGCGAGGATATGCGATATTGGATTTTAGAAATAGGCATCAGACGATAAAAAAACATTTGACAGATACACGTGAAGTATTCTGAAACCATAATTTTTATCGAATACATTGAATAAACGAATCGGGTGTACGAAAAAAACTGGTAGTTTTTATTGCCGTCTCCACAGATCATATTACGTGACTCAAAATGTGACGTTTCAACAAAGTCATGTCTTGCTTACAATGGGCATAACTATACATACTGTTTATAATTGCCAAATGTCAATATCGTAGTTCAGATAGTTTTCCAGCTATAAACTGGCCAAAACTTTATTGACCACTCTGTATAAATATTAAATGGTACAATAGGAATGTTTACAAAAAAAAATAAAAATGTTGAAATTTTCTAATAACGTCCAAAACAGTCTTGAAATTTAATCTATAATTTAAGAACATGCAATCACTTGTTATGCAGAAAAACTTAGCAAAAATATCGGTATTTATTCAAATACTATCATTGACTTGACGTCATAACCTTTATCGTGAATATAGTGTTAGGTACTGTAATGCCATTTTTATTTATAACGGGTGTTCATAAAAATCTGGACTGGGTAGGTTTTTGAATTTTCTTTGACATTTAAGGTGCTTTTTTTATACAACTGAATTGAGCAACTCTATTAGATCTGAGAATAAAAGATGAATAAAAGAACATAGATTTAGTAGTTTTTTTTTTAAAGCAGTCTGATGATTTTAGGTTATGTGTATTACGTTTTAATGCACATTTTACTTCACCACGCGTTATATTTTGCTGTAACTAAAAAAATAATCAAATCAATTCAATTTCACGGCTGTCCAGCCCAGTTTTTTATTTGAACACTTGTTATTTACTATGTAGTTTGAGAGTTTGCCACTAGTAAACAATCAAAGTCAAAATGACATTTTTAAGAATCATAAGAATGTAAAAGGAAGTGATCTAACTTTGCTTACAATAATAAATAATCTTCAAGGATTTATAATTATTAAAAAGATTCCATACATTGATACATTAAATACACATATGTTTCTTCAGTTGTTCGTAATATAATCATAAAAATATTTGTTTAAACCTTTTCTTGAACATTGTATAACATTGTTAAAATTTATAATGACCAGCCTTCTACCTTAAAAGTTTATGTGATAAAGTATTTCACTTTCAGTTAAGAAAGAATTTGCAACTTTGTACGCCTCCCAATATGCAAGCCTGTATAAATACTGCATTCAATTGTTACATTAGTATTTGTGTGAGTATCTTGAATGCTGTACTTTTGTGGACATTTTACCTTATTTATTATTTAATTGTTTGTTATTGATTTAGTATTAATTGTTTGATAATTGATTATTTAATGTTTAATTATTTAATATGTATTTATTTAATATTTAGTATATAGTAACATTGCAATATACGGACAACCAGCAATCAGGGTTAAGTGGAAGAACAGGGGCATACTAATATATTATATTAGTATGTCACTGAACTTCGCCCTTTCACTATGTATGAAATTAAGTTTGTATTTCTAATTATCATTTTGAATAAAGACATATTATTATTATTATTAATATTATAAGGAATTCACGAAATACTAAAATCGCGTGACACTTATTGTTTAAACAATATATTACAGATATAAAAAAGTTATGGAAAAAGGATTTCACAATTTTTTTGTCTAAATTTTTTTTAACTATACTAATTCCTTGTATTTAAAATAAAATTAAAACATTGATCAATTATTTCTTGGAACTGGCCATTAATGTACAAGTAAGAAAATCAATAGAAATGATGAATCGTATAATTGTAAATATATAAAGTAAACATGAATTTCTTAAGACGAGAATCGACGTCAAAATTGAATTATCATCTTCAGATGGTCATTTTTAATTGTTGTTATATTAAGGGGGTCGGAAAGTATTATCGCTTTCTTACATTAAATTCAAACAAATCAATTTTTAGGGAGTCTTTTGGATTAAAGACTGGTTCAATGAATCCAATTGTTCACAATAAAATTCTGCGTTAACAGTTTGTCTAGGTTAGTACTTTCTGGTAATTCAATTAGAGAACCACTGCCTTTTGGGTTTGAATTATCATATGAGACCCATTTTTCGTGTCCAGTGAGCAAACAATCCATAAGCGAATCTGTATGGTGCCGTTGAGGCAATACGTTGCAGGAATTTCTTAATCACATTTTTGACAAACACAAAATAGCTCATATTACCATCAGTGTAGGGTACAATTAGCATCGCTGCAAATAAGATGTGAGCGTATTGGAGGTTGCATATGCGTATGCTGGTTTTAATAATAATCTTATATACGACATATCCGACACCGATTTAAATATAACGTAGTAACGGTTCTTTATATGTACGTCAAATGTACTGTCACTTGAAAATATACAATTTACCACAAAACTAGTTTTTTAACTATCAGACTCCACTAACTCTGCTAAAGGCTTAATCTTGCCTGCTCTTAGTGTTATTTAACAATAGGTTATGATAGTGCTAGTTTAATATAAAAGTGATTTATTAGTAATTTTTTGAGTAGTTGTGAAACTTGCGTATGTGATTATGTCTGAAGAAAACAGCATAAGTGGCATTAAAAAGCTGAAAACAAAAACTGGTAGAACGTAATTTCAAAAGATCTAGTTGATGCTGATGCAGACATAAAAGCACGAACGACTATTTGTCTGTTGTTGGAACCAGAGTGCTTTACCCACGTATGTAACACAAAAACTGCCAAGGAAGTATGGAACAATTTGCAGAAAGCCTATGAAGACAAAGGCTGGGATACACGCATTCATATGCAGAGAGAGATTTTTAACTGTAAGTTAGACCAATTCAGTGCTATGGAGAGCTACATTTCGAAAGTCACATTTCTTGCACCGCAATTAAGCGATATTGACGCAAAGATAAATAAGGATTGGTTAATCTCGATTTTGCTAGGTGATTTGACTGCTGATTACAGTCAACTTATAATGACTGTAGATAACAGTGGCCAAGAGATCACGTTAGAGCAAATAAATACGAAATTGTTGCAAGAAGGAGGTAGACAGAGCAAGTTAAACAATGATTACGATCAAGCCCTAGTGACACGCAAAGTGTCGAGCGATGTTAAATCTCCCCCTAAACAAAAAATGATCGTAAGAAGTTCGTTTATAAATGTTTTCGGTGCCACAAGAAAGACCACAAGGCGTCTGAATGCCCAGAGCGAAAAAAGACGGCAAATGTCTGCTTGAGCACAAAGAGGCGATAGATAAGGATAAGTGGTATCTTGATAGCGGATGCTCCAGCCACTTTACCCACGACAAAAGTAAGTTGGTGTCTTATAAACCTGAAAAGAGCAATACCAAGATATCGGTGGCAAATGGCGCGAAGTTATCTGTAAAAGGCAGAGGAAACGCCGAGCAAAGTGTCAGCGAAGGCGGAAAGTTATTTGTCGAAAATGTGTCACATGTTGTCGATTTAACCATGAACTTAATTTTAGTAAGTGAATTGACAAAGAAGAAATATAGGATTATTTTTGACGAAAAAGGTTGTACTATTCAAAAACAGAACAGAATTATTGCAAATTGTCAAGAAGTAGATGGCATTTACAAGTTGTCAGAAAAGAAAAACGAGGTCGTAAATTTGACATTGTCAAAACAAAATGAAAATATTTCAAATGTTTGGCATAAACTTTTTATCACATTTAAATCGAAATTACATGTTGAATATGAAAATCTTGTAACCGGTATAGATTTTAAGAGTACTGATTTGTGCGAACCGTGCATTCCTTGTATTGAAGGAAAGATGTGCAAGAGTTTCTTTAAAAACAAAGGTACGATAGCCAAGAATGTTTTGCAAATCGTGCACAGCGATATATGCGGTCCTATGGAAGAGCCGTCGTTTGGAGGTTCGAGGTATGTTCTGTTATTTATCGACGATTTTACTCAAAAGACTCATGTTTATTTTTTGACAAATAAAAGTCAAACTTTTGATAAGTTCTGTAAATATAAGGCGGAAATAGAGAATGAGAAGAGTAAATTGATTAAAGTTTTGAGATCGGACAGAGGCGGAGAGTACTGCAATGCAAAGTTTAATGCTTTTTTGAAATCTAGTGGAATAAAACATCAGACGACTGTACCCTACACGCCGGAGCAAAATTCTGTCTCGGAACGTGCATTTCGTACGATTATAGAAAAGCTAGAACACTACTGTCAGAAGCGAACCTGAGTAAAAATATTGAGCGGAGGCTGTTAATACTGTGGTGTATTTGAAGAACAGAAGTCACACGAATGCTTTAAATAATACAGTGCCTGAAAAGCTTTGGACTGGAAAGGAAGTGGATGTCAGTCATCTGAAAATATTTGGTTGTTTGGCTTATCGACTGATTCCAAAACAAAAAAGACGTAAATTGGATATGAAGACGGAACCGATGATTTTTATTGGCTATCCTGATAATCAGAAGTCTGATGAATCCAAAGACGGGTGTAGTAACAACTGCGAGAGACGTAAAATTTTTAGAAAACGTTTTCTTCAAAAGAAAATGTCATGAAGTCCTCGGAAGTCATCATTAATCTGAATACGGACCCTGATGGCCAATCCTTTTTATCAAATGGATCCGTGAATGTTCCAGAAGTATTGGAGCCATAAGAGAAGGTGTCCCATGACGCTGTAAAGGAGAAGCTAGAAGTACCTGAAGCAGAAGTGCTTGAAAATGAGCGCGTATCTGATGAGATGGTTACTGATAACAAAGTGATTATAAGTGACGTGGAAGAAAGGAGGTATTCTAAAAGAGAACGTACACAAGTTGATCGATATGGTTGCAATATTATGTATACCAAGGAGAGAAATCTTGACGGAGATCCTGAAGGATAACCAGACATGAACGTTAGTGGATCGGCCAGCTGACAAGAAGCCAATTCAATGTAAATGGGTATTCAAGATCAAGAAAGATAGCGATGATAAAGTAACAAAGTATAAGGCTAGACTTGTAGCAAAGGGTATACTCAGAGGTATGTGGTGTAGATTATACGGAGACTTACACTCCAGTAGTTAGGAGCTCTACGCTACGATTATTGTTCTCGCTAGCTGCTGAATACGATTGGTTTATTGACCAATGGGATGTTACGACTCGTTTTTATACGGGAAGATAAAAGAAGATATTTACATGCTCAGCCGAAAGGCACAGATCAAAGGTCAAGAAAATAAAGTATGTAAGAGCGATCTCTTTATGGTTTGAAGCAAGCCTCAAATGCTTGGTTTAAAGAATTAGATAATGAGATGTTAAATTTAGGATTTGTACAATCAAAAATAGAACCGTGTTTGTATCAAAACAGCTTTAAAAGGCAATAAGAAGTTAATCGTCGTGATTTATGTTAACGATTTGTTTATATTTGGCAATTGTAAACAAGAAAAGCAAATATTAAAGTTAGGTTTGCTTGATAAGTTTAAAGTGAAGAGATTTTGGGAAAGCTGACATGTTTTAAAGCATGAGGCTTATAGTAGTAATGTATGTGCAGGGTATGGTGGGCAGGTAGTATAAGAGAGAGAAATAAGAAAGAAATAGTAGGCAGAGTAAGAGATGAATCAGGCAGAGAGGCGAAGGCAAGAGAGAGAAAGATGAAGAACAGTAAAGATAGTTTTAGATAGAGAGAAGTGCAGAGACAATAGAGATAGGTAGAGAGAAGAGAGAACACAACTAGAACAGGAGAAGAAAAATTAAGAGATAGAAATATAAAGTATGTTTTGACGAGAATAGAGCTAACATCTCGATCAGGAGGAATTTATTTTGGTGTTTGAGTGACAGATGGTAAGCCAGTAAACACGCCAATAAGAGGTAGGCATGAAATTGAAAAGGTCTATTAATTCCCAGTCCTACCTACCATGTCAAATTTGATAGGTTCGTCTAAATTATTTAGCCTGTAATACGGGACCAGGTTTAGCACACGCGGTAAAGTGTACTGTCCCAATTTAATTCATATTATTACGATAAAATACACTTCAAGTGCGCGGAACGGATTTTATAAGATAGTTAAATGTTCATCTAACCAGTGTCTTATTTTCGAAAATCAGGCGATCTGGACTTATGCGGCTATGTAGACGCAGATTGGGGAGGCGCGCTTGATCGGAAATCTTTCACAGGCTTAATTTTTAAATTAGGGAAAAATATTGTTTCCTGGGAAAAGCCGGAAACAAGCAATAGTCTCGTTAAGCTCGACAGAGAGCGTATTGGAGGTTGCATATGCGTATGCTGGTAATAATAATCTTATATACGACATATCCGACACCGATTTAAATATAACGTAGTAATCGTTATATACAGGGTGCCCATAATCTATCTCATAACATGGGTAACTTTCTTAATATGCAAAATAGGTAATCGGTTAAATTAGGAAAGTTGGGCAGAATTACAAGCAAAATGTTAAACTTTTTCAAATTTGACATATGTCTTCAACTTTTTGAAATTTTGTGAAAAAACTGAAAACAGTCAATTTTTTTAATGTTGTCCTGTTCCACTACTACTTACTTTAGAACTGAACTAAAATGACATCTTATACATATTTTACGTAGAATTCGATAAAATTACTCAAAATGTCATAACCCTCTTGATTTTCGAGATATAACACAAACTTACATTTTTTAAATGACAATCATAGTTGGCTGTGATCTTATTAAATAGCTTTTGTTTTGCGATTTCATTGATATAAGGTTCGATATACTTTACTCTTACATTTTTTTTGTAAATGCTAAAAGTAGTTTATTGATACAATTAAGCTGCAAAATAATACACAGGCAGGCTATAGAAACAAATGCTTCAAACAAAACCTGTTGAAACAAAAGCCTGTGTCGTCAACTAAATAATTTGATTTACATAAGTAAGTTGTATTATTCACGGTGATTTATTTAAAAACATAAAATTCTCAAAATAAACAATGTATTCAAATGAAGAGAGAAACGACATGCTTTTTGTTATTATGCTAGCAACAGAAATAGTAATGAAGCCAGTGAAATGTATTTGCAAAGATATATGGAAAGAAGACAACCAGATAAAAGACTTTTTCCAAACTGGAAAATAATTTAAAACTATACGGATCATTTATGAAACCAAAGCTAAGCAAAAGTTTAATCAAGAAGACGAAGAAAAGAGTTTTGGCATATGTAAATTATAAACCAAAAACATCTACCCGTGAAATTGCAAGTGAGTGTGGTACTTCTACAGAAAAAGCTCGTTTAATTTTTAAAACAAAATCGATTCAAGCCGTATAAATTTCATATCGGCAACACCTTGTATCCAGCCGACTCAGAGAAGATTAAATTACGCTCGATGGTTTTAAGAGAAACTGACAACGATCCATATTTCTCGCGCAGAATTTTATTTACTGACGAGGCAAAATTTACCAATAACGGTGTATTTAATAGACACAATAATAACTATTGGTCTGAGAACAACCCTCATGTTACTGTTGAGAGACGACATATTTTTTCAATAAATGTGTGGTGTGGCATCCTCGGTAGCAGAATAATTGGTCCGTTCTTTTACAATTACCATTTAAATGGAAGGCGATATTTAGAATTTCTTCAAAATGACTTGGAAGACATGTTAGATGAACTGCCATTAAATGTGGTACAAAATCTTACTCATTTCCAACATGATGGTGCTCCTGCTCATAATTTTAGAGCTGTTTCTGAATATCTTTCCGAACGTTTTCCGAGCTGGATCGGTAATTCAGGTCCTATTAATTGGCCGGCAAGAACACCTGATATCACACCTCTCGATTTTTTTCTTGTGGGGAACCGTTAAAGACAGGGTGTACAAAGAAAAACCCAATAATGTAGAAGAATTAAAAGATAGAATTAGGTTGATTATTAGAAGAATTCGTCCTCGCAGTTTGGAAAAAGTGCATAGAGATGGTTAGAAGATGTCAAATGTGCATATTGGTTAACGGGGCCATTTCAGACATTTAATATGAACTTTTATGTCTTTTGTACATTATTGAAATAGAACATAATTACAAACCATTAATAGTACCTACTTGTGGTATTATATTGTCAATATAAATTTTTGTTTCAAGTTTAACTAACTTGTAAATCATTTGTTCCTTAATGGTATCAACAACACAATTTTGGGCATTTAAATAGAAATACAAGAGTAAAGTATATCGAACCTTATATCAATGAAATCGCAAAAACAAAAGCTATTTAATAAGATCACAGCCAACTATGATTGTCATTTAAAAAATGTAAGTTTGTGTTATATCTCGAAAATCAAGAGGGTTATGACATTTTGAGTAATTTTATCGAATTCTACGTAAAATATGTATAAGATGTCATTTTTAGTTCAGTTCTAAAGTAAGTAGTAGTGGAACAGGACAACATTAAAAAAATCGACTGTTTTCAGTTTTTCACAAAATTTCAAAAGTTGAAGACATATGTCAAATTTGAAAAAAGTTTAACATTTTGCTTGTAATTCTGCCCAACTTTCCTAATTTAACCTATTACCTATTTTGCATATTAAAGAAAGTTACCCATGTTATGAGATAGATTATGGGCACCCTGTATATACGTCAAATGTACTGTCACTTAAAAATATACAATTTACCACGAAACTAGTTTTTTAACAATCAGACTCCACTAACTCTGTTAAAGGCTTAATCTAGCCTGCTCTTAGTGTTATTTAACAATACATACATACAAAAATATATTAACGATACAAATAAAAAACAACAAATTTATTTGCAAACATCACAAAAAAATATTTTGCATTTTTTCGTTATCCCTGCCCATTCATCATGAACTCACCCGCGACACACCATACACTGGATCCAGTTCCCATCTGTTAACGAGTATAATTCACTCCAAAAAAAAGCATTCTGTCTCGTCTACAACGGTATATTTTCTTCTACGTTTAGGTATTAAACATTTTTTGGGTACGAATTTGTCTTGGTTTTGACAGAACTTTCCATTTCTTTTTTATAAGGGCTGGTAGTGAGAACACTAAAATGAGCAACCTTCCTTTTACGTGTAGTTGCTCTCGTCACTTTCTTAATAGGGATAGGAATATATCCCGTAAATTGGAACAATTTGGCATCGTAACTGTAAGTTCTTTATTTTCAGCAGCGTCATATTATAAATTCGTCGGATTTTAAGATTTTTCTGGAATTCTATAATCTATGGGAACTTCAGAATTTTTTGACTTTCTTGGAGTTTTTTTGTCTTGCTGTTGAACACTCGTGAACGGTATAAGTTCTTGAGTCTCCTCTTATTCCACGGCCTGGAAAACTACTATAGAAGGCTCGGGTACTTCAGATGCAATAACATTTTCTTTTGTAAAGATTTCTGGATTAAATAGGAAGATCCTACATTTTGTAAAACCGGATACAGCTTTTTTGCACGGTAGCTTCTTTACCGTAAGCAATTTTATATAATTCTGGAATTTGTCAAAACCACTTAATTATAAAATGTATTTATGTTTTTAAATACAGCCACATCAAGTGGCTGAAGACTATATGTGCAGTGAAAACGTAGTGATAAAAGTACTAGATTATTGTCTCTGGCTTTTGTTATAACTGATAAATTTTTAGTATGAGATGTATAGCCATCGAGAATCAACAACACTGGATCTGGGCGGATATCGGGCCTAACTGATTTTAAAAAGTGATCAAACCATTTTTCAAAGAACTGTTCATTGATCCACCCAAAACAGTTTGCTTTGGAAAAACAAACATTGGAGAGATAAATTGTCCTACTGAGCCACAGACCGCGGTGATTGTTTTACTTTTTTCAGCCCTCGTAAGAGCACCAACTGACTTTTTTTCTTTTTTGGCAACTATTTGTGGTTTGTGTACAGTAGTGTATCCAGACACGTTGAGATTAAATATATTTTCTGTGTTCCATTTTTGTGATAGAAATCCCTTTCAGATTACTTTTGGTTTTTTGAATCTAATAGCTCTTTGCATGGGCGTGGCTTTTGGCTTTCTTATTGATAAGTCAGGATTTCGTATAATAAATTTTTAAAACCAATCGTTGTCAGCCTCACTTTGTTGTTGATTAAAAGGAGAAGAAATTCCATTTTAGCTACACTTGAACTAATTCTTTTTCTTGTTCCATGGTTAAAACGGTTTTTCTCTCTAGGTTTTCCTTCAGTAGAAATTGATTTCTAGTCTAATTATAACAAATAAATAACAAAATAAGTAGTCTGGCGGAGTTTATGAGCATGCTCATAATAGAAACAAAAGAATGCTGACATTAAAAAATGGTTATACATAAATAAATACTTATTTCTTTTACTTTGACCATCCGCTTTTTCGACATACAACGGTGCAGTCTTTTAGAAACAGACAGAGTAACGACAAAATTAAAAATTCTTGAAATTATTCCCTTGTAATCGCGTACAACAAATCTTAACAAAGCACCAACTTCGTACGACGCCATGCATTACATATGTGGAGAATAACCGACGCGATTAGTATGATGAACGAATTCTGTAATTCAATAAAAACTTAGACGCGTCTAAATAAGCAGAAATGTCGCTAGTAATATAAAAATAACAATAATCAACGACGTGCTGATATTACCGCTATTCTCATATTAGTCATCTTTACCATATTTTTATTTTGGTGTTATACAAATATTTTTATTTGGAATTTATGGTGTCATCCAATTTTGACTCTATACTAGTGTAGATTCTACCAACGCTTTTTTCCCTTTTTCCGCTAAAATTCAATTTATTCGGTATACTGCAAACTCATTCATACTGACAATTACATTCTTCTTCTTGCGCTCATTCCATCAAAGAAAATACCTCTTTAGTATTTGGACACCCAACAATTTGAATTTCGGGCTATTTTACTAATACTCTCAATTACCATTTCAAAGCGGTCTAATCCTGGAAGAGGTTTTTGTTTTAACACAATTCTATAAACTGTAAACAATTTGATCAAACATCTAAAAACGAAAAGTATCTCTACAAATAACCACTTAATTGCCAAAACAGAAAAGTATTATGTAGGATAAACCAAACAAAATTAATAAACCATAATAAAAATAAGAAATACAATAGTTGCCGAAAATGTAATAGGTATACTGAGAAAGCGCAACTACTTTTAATTAACGCCGATATCATTTCATTATCGAAACTAACCATTGTAGACTAGCGCAACCCTGGATCTACAATAATTTCTGAGTAACTCTACAGTTTTTGATAAATTACTGTTAAAATTTTCCTTATAAGCAAAAACGCCAGAAATTAAAATGACTGGAATTTGCATTCATTAAAACGGGTATAAAATGCAAACCAAAGTACTCTTATTTTGAGAATTTTGAAAATAAAATAAAATTAATTTTTTAAAAATTTTAATATTTCTTGCATATAGTGTATTCTTAGAATTTCTGTACAGCTACAAATAAGTAAGTATATTAAAATAAATTACAAACAGAATTGAATATTCTTATATTAAGAAATACAAATTGGATTATAAACAAATTCTCTAAACCATGATTTCTTTGAAAAAAGGATGAACTGGAAATTCAATGTGTGAAAATTAAATTCAACGAACAGTTATTTATTATAATTTAAATTCATAAGCATTGAAATAACAATAATTAATAAAACTGCAAATAAATTAGTAAATATGAAATATTTTACATTTTAGGTAGTAATAAAATGTCACCGTATTGCAAGGCTCTGGAAATCGTTGTGATCTAGGTTATTAGTTTGGATAGTTTTTTTTTTTTGAGGGAAAAGATCCTTCAATAACCGATTGTCGGAAGGTTATCACATCCGAAATAACCAAAACTCATTAATTCCAATGTTAGCTTATTGATATTGAACTTACGAATACGAAATATCTTAATTATAAAATTTTATTTTATTAAAAAGATCAAGGCATAGAAGTAAATACATTTTGTTGCTCGATGCAAGGTTACTGCTATTCTTATAAAAGGTGGAAATTAAGGTAAAGATTCAGTTGTTATTTACTTCGGTCGCTAGAAACGTATTGGAAAAAAATGGTAAAGGTAGAGTGCGTTATTATTTTCGTAGTCATCAGTTGCCTTGAGGCTGCGAAATTGCGTAAGTCTTATTTATTTGATGTTGCATGGAAGCAAATTAATTTTATATGTTCGTGTTACAATTATAGCCAGCTACATTGTGCCATGCAGAGCATCTGACCCAAATTTGAACGAATGTGGCCGAAAACACGCCCAAGACGCTTTATCCCGTATTATCAAAGGTAAGCAAAGTTGTTGTTTGTACTTTTTGAAAAGATATACTTAGGTGACCCAAAATTTAAAATACCAAAACTTAATCCGCTAATCCTTCCCGAAATTAAAATAACCAATGGCAACTTGCATATCGATTTATTAGACGTGAACATATTAGGATTTGAAGACGCTAAAGTAACTGGCATGCAGTAAGTTAATCTTGTAAATTTACAAGTACATTTACCTAATTTTATTTCAAGATTTGACTTAAAAAACCAACACATATCCCTTACTTTATCTATTGATAAAGCAAACTTGTTGTCTAATTACGAGATCAGTGGAAGTATATTAATCTTACCAATAAACGGAAACGGTAAATCGAACATAACTTTTGGTAAGTTTTAAACAATTGTAAAAATCACTGTTCATAAAGTGAAAGTTTTCAGTTGGAGGGACTTACAGATACGATCTTGACTACAGTTTAAAAGATAAACAAGGTCAAGAATATTTGCAACTAAAAAACACTAAATTGATATTTAAAACAAAGAAGTCGTATTTTCAATTCGAAAATCTATTTGGAGGAAATAAAGAATTGGGTAGGTATTAGTATTGTTTGAGATTTTAAAAAATACCGAGGAATATTTTTCAGGTGATCAAATGAATACATTCTTAAATGATAATTGGAAGGATGTCGAGACTGAACTTGGCCCATCAGTTAGTGAAACAATAAACGCGATTATTACATCATCACTTTCTGGGATATTTGATAAAGTACCTTTTAAGGATATTCTTTTTGTAGCAAAATTTTGTCGCTTATTATTCTAATTTATCAATATCTTGTAACTTGTTAATTAGTTTTAGATTGATGGCTGTTAAACATTAATGACCTTTATAAACTCACAAAACTATTTGCAAACATTTTTTTAAATTTAAATCTTTTGTCATGGTCTTAAAATGAATGAAGAATTTTAACTCATCAATTAATTTTTGTTTAAATGGCATCTTTTTTTCTCGTGCTGTTTTGTAAGTGTGTATGGCTAATTCTACGAAGGTACAAATAATTCCTAAAAGAGTTCCAACGCCGAGTACGAAAAATACCCCACTCAAATTTTGTAAACCTAAAGGCGTTGCTACAGGTTGACGTTTCTACAAAAAATTAATTACTTCGATGAATAATTGAAAAGTATAATTAAAACCTCGCATCTGCCACCTCCGCGTTTTTCTTTCCACCACTTCGTTTTTAACTGTGCCAGTTTACCTGACTCTTGCAATTCTAATATAGTTGTACTTAAAATATGCCTGTACACCGAATCTAAAATGAACCTTAATTTTATATATAATTGTTAGTCTTATGGGATGATACCTTTTTTCATAGCTATTCCATATCCTTTTTCGTCTAAGGCACCTCCAACTTGTGTTAAATTGCAATGTCTTTCAATGGCATACTCTATACTAGTGGATTCCATGAAAAAAGCGTAATTTTCTAATTCAGCCTTTTCAACACCTTCTTCACTAGTCGTTGTCAATAAGTCTGGGTGATCATCCATGTACTTCTTAATTATTGGATATACGGAATAATTGGAGTGCTACTAATAGAGAATGGTATTGTGTAATACTCGTAGTTGTTTACTTACTGTAAAAAAAGCCTTGGTGGCGCCTTTAGATTTTGCACCATATTTAATATCCTTATGAAAAATCAAATCCTCTACACCTTCAAACGGTGTTAACAATTCTTCTACCGTTAAAAATGCGGCCAAGTTAGCTGTATATGACGACACCATTATTAAAATGAAGAAGTACCAAACACCCGCTGCCATTCTTGTAGATATTGCTCTAAAACAAGAATTTTTATTATATTGTATAAATAATTATTCGTTAGAGTCTCCTGGTTTATTTTTATATTTATTTTAGTTTTTCCACACTTTACTGAGGCCTTCTTATAGGAGATGTAAGAGTGGTGTTTATCATTAAAACTCCAACGTTTCGGTCAGATCTGGCTGACCTTTTATCAAGGCTGTTCTATTTGTAAAAGAAACATAAAAATCAGGATTAACTCATAAATTTGAATGTAGTAATATGCTTGAAAACGAAATAGAAACTATAAAATAATTTCAATAACCATAAATACAATTGTATAAATAAAAGTGAAGACACAGGACTACCAGAACATAGCATAAAAGAAGGAAATAAATTTAAATTTGATTCTCCCGTCATCCTAAATATAAAACTAAATTTAAAGAAACGTTTGATTTTTGAGATCACCTACATAAACATTTGCAAAAACAACACATGCAATCAACTAATTATTCCTAACACTAAACTACTAAAAAGAAATAAAAATAATGATTCTAATTAATAAATATAAGTTCGATTGATACCAAAAGTCACTCTTGACCTCGCGAATTTTAAATGTAGATACGTTCGTGTTTTATCTGTAACAACACTCGTTATAGCATTTTCCGTTTATATACACGTCGTTCGTTATATATTAAGTTTGTCTCTTTTACATAATTGGGTGTTTTCATTAATTTTATATTTAAGAAAATTATACTTCATTGTTTAGTCATAAACGTACAAGGAAACCATAGTACCATAAAAATATAGTGTAATGTGCTCAGAATTAAATATTTTTATTTTAAAATATCCAAAACACCGTCTTAAAAAAATCATTCTTAAACCCGTTTCGCAATTGGTTGTGACGTCAACACTCGTATAAATGGTTGTTTGTTTACGTTTTACGTTTGATTCAGTGGTCATCTCAGCTTTCATTTGTGTTCATTAAAATTAAAAGAAATTTTGATGAACTACCTAGATTCAAAAGAAATTGTTGACATTTACTATCGTTTGTCTTCAACTCTTTATAAGTAAGTCTTATTTTATACATTATACTTTAAAATACCGTAATAATCTACCAGGTGGGACGTTATCTATAGTTTTTGGTTTCTAACCATACTTACAATCATAACCATAGACTTCTTGTTCAAAGTAGATTTGAGTTTTACTAAATTTATTTTGTGAAGTAAAAATTACTAAGTGATACAAGTAAATTAATTGTCTCACTCGGTACCTACTACTATGCATTTACCTATAGTATGTTCAATTTTCATAAAGTTCAGAAACTATGTAGTTAGCCTAGTCTTGAATGAAGACATTTCAATAAGAACTGCTGCTGATCAATGCAACATAAAATTTCAGACTCTCCCCAGGTACGTAAAAAAAGCAAGATATAATCCGGATGCTAGAATGGAACCAAATTACATACATAGACAAATATTTAAACTAACCAAAAAAAAAACTTCCAGACTATTTGTCAACTTGCAGTAAGAAAGCTTATGGAACAACCGTAGAGGACACGAGATTTTATGAAGTCGCTGTCATAATTAATTTTAGCATCCATAAATCCAAGAAGCACAATAAAATGGCCTGTTAAAACTGACGTAGGGCATTTCTGGCAAAAAATAAAAAAATATCCATTCGCAAACCAAAGGCATTAGCTTGTCCCGGATTAACTTCTTTTAATGCAAACAGCGTCAATTTATTTACACAATAGCAGATAGTTTTCGGATATTTAATTTAAATGAGACAAGCACTCAAACTGTTTAATATTGGGCTATGGGACATTTATACCTCCTGCTTTAATATTTCCAAGAAAAAAATTTTAAAAACAATGATGAAAGATGGTCTTACAGGAGGTTTGGGACTCACAAGTACAAGTGGCTGGTTGAGTTCAGATTACTTTATTGTATACAGCATTTCATCGAAAGAAAATTCTTCTCTACTTATATGATAACCACGAAAGTCGTTGTTGATGGCAACCCCTGGGATGGATGGCCTAATACTCACACCACGCAAAGCGTGGCTTGGGCCTCGCAACATCAAAACCGAGTACATGCCGGTAGTACTTGAGTATTAGCGTGTTGCCACAGCGGCACCGTTACCGGATTCAGCTGGGAGTGGATCAGAGGGACCTCGCCAGCGTGCGCTTAGTACCCGAACTTTATTGCTTCGGATCTGAGTGCGCCTCGAACCCGTTGGTTCTAAAACTGGGCTTGGCATTGCCAGGTTGGCGCGTTGAGTTGGCTAGGAGTGTTATACTCAGTTGCATATTGGTAGAGTATAAGAAACGAAGGCATTGGTCGCTCGTTTGCTGTTATACAATTGACATTCTCAGAGGAAACAGGGCTATGCCCGACGCTAGAAACACTCGATGATTCTTGTCTCTGTTCTGGCGGGTTGATGCTCACTTGAGCATCCTGATCTAGAGTTGTTGACCCAGGCGCTGTAGTCCTAGTGGCGCTCAACTTTAGGATGCAGCTATTAGAAGCCGGCGACCCCTCGAGGTCAAGCATAACTGGACCAAAACAATCGAGGCGCAGTTGCAAACTTCATGCCCGGGTCTCTATACGCAGCTTCTGTGGTCCTCCCGGCACCTAAACGTCGATGACTACAGACGGCTGCGGATTGAGCTGGGCTGTCCGTCCGTGGTGTACCCAGGAAAAAACCGTCGAGCCTCGCACTGCTTGCTAGCATGCAGGACAGGGGGTTCTTGATGGCCTGATACTGGGGAAGCCTGGGGCTCCTTGACGGCTCACTTACGTTCAGTCTATTACAACGGCGCCCCCATGGAATCCATCACATAGCTGATCGGTTGTCGTCCGTGCGCGTGGGGCCCTGTCTTAGATGGGCGCTCTGCCTCACCAAACGTGTCTGTGTATTGGGCACGGTTCGTCGTGGTTTCCGAGAAACAGCCCTCTGTAGCTGAAGCATCGCCGCGTTCTTGAGTTCCCAACTAACAAAGGGGTAATTGTACTAGCGCTAGGGGAGGTGGCCTCTTGTCGGCTGGCCGGGTACAGGTCGGAACTATTTCCAAATAGGGCTAAAGTACTGTCCGATTCGACCTGTCGGAACTACGGGTTGTCTACGACCTAGCCGGGATCGGTATCTAGCTACTGACCCCCGTCGACCAGGGTTGGATTCGTAGTAGTTGTGGTATGGCGCCTTAGAGGAGGGTTGTTACGTGAAAGCCTAGTCAGGCTGCTCTGGGGCGCTGGGGTTTGCCTGGGTGACAGCCAACATGTGGGACCGCTTGCGGTCCAAGTGAATAGGCGCAGAAAAGCGCATGATCACTATAATTTCAAAACTCAGTAAGAGTAGTAGAACAAGCTGGAGATCGAAAAGCAGCTGTTTTGATACCTCACCTCACTGTAGTAACAATCATCAACCATTACACAAATCTGTTTACAAGCCTTTAAAAGCTTATTATAATACTGCATGCGATAAGTGGATGGTTCAACATCCTGGGCTTCTCATATCAATTTATTATTCAGCTAGACAATTATTAAAAACCTTAGAAAAATTGTTTAACTAAGGAACATAGTAGCAGAATTTTGGAAATCTGATATTCACCACTTTAATCCAGAAATATATACGGAAGCTGGTTTTTTTTATTTCATTTGTCACTGAAAGACTAATTAAACTAAAGACCAAGACAACCAACCTCATGTTGAATTTACAATTCTAATTTGCCTTGCAATAGAAAAGGGTGGATGAGATGAATGATAATATCCAGATTATGCAATGCTTAACTAAATGCAAAAATTGTCGATGATTTTATTTCACCAAACGATATCAGAGGTTTTACAAATTTGGAGTTAACTTTAACTCAGTTAATATTCGCTTTTTTTTAACATCATGTATTATGTTTACTGTATTTTTGTCGTTTTTTAACATTTTAACAACTAGTTAATTTCAATTTGCATGAGTTCTAGTTCCTGTAAAAAATTGTAGTAGTATACAAAACTACAAGTACTTTTGTTTGATAACACTGTGATACTTTTTCTAAGCGAAATCCTGGTGTATTAGCTACATCTAATTATGTTTTTTTACAAATAAAACAGCCTTGATAAAGGTAAACTAGGATCTGACCGAAACGTCGACAGGAAGTGGAACGTTCCAGTAAAGTGTGGGAAAACTAAAATAAATAATTATATTTCTACTGATCTATCATTAAAATATGAGTGTTAATTTTAACAGTAGCGTATGTAGTCAGATACATTCGATTTTCAAGATAAATATTAATGCTGTTTGAAAATAAGGAATTTGTTTGTTCTTCAAATTACCTATCTTTATAAAATAAAAAGAGAAAAAGTTATTCGATGAAGGTGAGCGAAAGGGAAAGCGTTATCTGGACGTAAGCTTGCGCATTTTTCTTCAACAAGTTTTATGGAACATATAGATTTATGTGGTTAAATAAATTTGCTTAGGGAAATAATTCTAAATAAAATTAATACTTTGTTATTAATATTATACTTTTAGTCCATTTTTTTCTAAACCAAACACTATTTTAGATATTATGGTTTCCAAATTTAAAAATCAATTATGATTTAATTTCGGCGTTAACAAGGTTACCTTGATTCTAAAGAAAACATTGCTTGGTTTGAACTGAAACATTAATGAAATCATAAACATAATTAATGAACACATGCGCACACTTTGGAAAACAATTAATGGATTTCTCCATATATAACACAGATGTCATTTTTTAAAATTCGTTTGTACTTTTAATTTAATTTTTATTTATTTAATGTTGTATTTTAAATTATTCTGTATTTGTTCCTGTCTAAGTAATTGGATTCATAATAATAAATAAATAGATAAATAATAGCCAAAATCCATACTTAAAATACTCACATTGGAGCAATTTCGGATCCCTGCTGCATTAAACTGCCAACTGTAAACCACAAAGAATTTCTAAAACTAAATTGGTTGATTAAATAATTCGGCTCGTCTACACAAGGATATGGATTAGTCCATTCGCTTGAACACAAACGGCCCATAATAAAAAAGCTCACAGACACAAGTACATATGAAGCTGCCATAAGAATCCAAACTTCGGCAGAAAATGGATAAGCAAAAGTAAACAAACTTGGAGCTACAGGTTCTGGTTTTCTGTACAATATACTAATTCCTAAAAACAAATTCTAAACAACATTTAAAAATTAATTTGAAGAATACCTAGATTCATAAACGGCATCGTAAAATCAACAGCGTTCTCTCTCTCCGACGTAATAGTCAAATCGGTAATTGCGAAATCTGCTCTCTAAATGAACTTAATTGTTAGTAAAGAATAAATTTATCAATAATCCATACTCCTGCTCTAATTTCGCCCAGCATTCCATTCCATTCTTTAGTCCTACGACTTTGTTCGCCATACAAACCGTCTTCCTGCAATACAATTTTATATTTGAATTCCAGTTTTTTTGATAACTCGTGAAAAACATCAATTCCATAACCTTCGTAACGATCATTTCAATTAATGTAGCACTGACGTTTTTCAACATTCCATACGGTTCTAACTAAAAAACAAGCAAAACAATTCAAAAACGAATAAAAGTATATTTGGGGATTCAAAATTAGAAAATTTGTATTAATTTTCTTTCATTTTTTAAATCAAATGTGAGAAATATTGACAATTTCTTTATAATAGTTAAGTATGCTGTTTATAGAGGAAATAAATTTTAACGAATTTTATAAATTAAGTAGGTATTTAGTTACTTCCATATCCGTAGTTTGTATTTTATGAAAAGTTAAAGTTTAAAACATGTTTTTTTTATTATGAACTTCCTGTTGTGCATGAAACAAGTATTTGATTACTTAAAATTGATTCGAAATTGCATACGTTAAAATTGCGCACATTGAATCCTTGAGATTATTTTTGCAATTATTACTGACGATGCGTAAAAATATTTCATCGTTTGTTGTGTATGATTGATGTAAACACGTCTATAAATTATGAATATTGTGAGTAATACAAAAGGTTTTCGATATTTACATAAGCTTGTCAACAACTAAGTATTTATAAGATAGATTTATTTCAAATTAACATTTACTTCTTCGTGTAGAGCAACATATAGGTACTGCTAAATTAATGAATTCACCATTGCACCTGTTGTCACAAATTGTTTAAGCAATAATTCAAAATGCGTTATCATGTTTTATTGTTATCAATGTATCAATTTTAAATTAATTGATTTTTGTATCCAATTATTTTTAATATGATTATATCACAACAAACGCGTTTCAAAAACATTGGTCTTTCGAGCCGTGATATGGTGTAAGCAGTTAAAATACAATAATAGAAGAATAATAAGACTTTTTCCAATTTTTTTTATATTTTCATTTTGACAAGAGTGACTTTGGTCATGGTTTAAAGAAAAAACAGCAAATACTTGGGTTACTAGATTTTGGAAGAACCCAATATCTAATAATTTCTGTAGATAATTTTAAACATTTCCTTTAAAATTGTAAAGACAGGATAGTCGATAATTCTCTTTTTAAGAAATGGAATTAGAAATACGTTTAATTTTGTTCAATTGTAATATAAAGAATTTCAACAAATATGTGATAACGATAAAGAATTTATAAATTTGAAAACAATTATTTTAATTTAGTAGCCAAAAGTAAGATCTTGTTATTATTAACAAAATCCAAATTTCGTACTTCAATTTTAAACGCTTTGTGTTACTCTGACGTTCGAGGTAAGTAGAGCTATCGTTAAATTACCAATAATAAAGCACCAAAATTTAACGGTAATTTACGCGACTGACTGCAATTTTGTGATTTATTCTTAATTAACTATCTAATGTTCAAAAATATTACTAGTTGCGTATGGTACTTATTACAAGTGCATATCAAGCAGTAAAATTATTAGATTTCTTCACATAATTACGAAGTTCATAATATTACCTATATCAACATTATCGTGGTTACTCATAATACTTTAGCTACAAACTCATAATACGTTAGTTACAAACAATACGTTCGATACACAACTATTTTGAACATTTGGTTTTTGTTTTTAATGATATGTACGATCAAGCCTTGAATATCACTTGAATATTAGCTATTTAAACAGACTCGGATGTTGCGCAGATTACTCAGCTTTGCCTCGTAACCTGGCAACGTCATCGTCTATTATAAATCACATAATATTTTCGTTATATTAATTAGCTCTTAAATTTAAATTATTTTGAGTTCGTTCTTATTTTTATTACAAATTCTCTTAGTTCTTTTAACTCACGCACGGCTTTGACGGAGTGGGATTGGTAGAAATTATTTTATAGGAAATGCCTCTTCAAATAACAAAACGTTATAAACAAATAAACAAACGTACGGTGGTTTTTTAACTAGCCCTGATTTTTGTTTTATTTAAATAGAACCCGCATATCAACATCAAAAATTTTGAAAGGAAACAAAACAGAAGTTCATCTGTAGGTAAATTGCCCATTTTGGCTTGATAAAAATTGGTAGGTTTTACTTTAAAATAATTTATACAACCACGAACAATACGTTTACAAGCATTTCTATCTATACATACCCAATAACGTTCACGGAGACGGAATAACATTAAATTTCCGGCTTGTAACGTTAAATCATGAGTATTTTTAATAATTAAATCGGTCACATAATGTTTAGTATTTAATAACAGAGAATGTATTTTTGGAATATACAAAACTGGAATTATTTAAACAACCTCCCACTCTTAACATTCCAATTTCGTTCAAAACGTGATCTAGTTTTAAAATTTTACTTTTTGATGAAAACGGCTTTTTATTTTTAAAAGATTTTGTTTTATCGCAAAATTTTATTTCGTGCACAATTCTTATTATAAGATTATGCGATTTTTTGAATTCTTTGAAATTTGTTTATTTTTGCATTCTTTTATAATTCATTTACATTTGATAAACGTTCAAAATTCATTATCGGCTCAGAAAACGTTTAAAACATACTTCATTTTTGGTAGATATAGACTCTAATTTTGCAATAAGTCAGCAATCTTTTGGTTGCATTAACCATTTTGGGCCTTTCCACCATAGATCAAGATTCATAGGTTGGGATGGTAAAGCACTCAGAAATATTCATATTTTTATTTTCTTTAGACGTTAACACAGATCATTGCAAGATAAAATACTTGGGTCTGTAAAAATTTTTCTCGGCTGTTTATCCATTAGAAGTAGTGTTGTTTAAATGCAAGAATACAAATACTGCAGAGGGGCTTACGGTATTGATTCATAAAATCTAAACAATTTTTCATTTAAGTTCTAACAATATAAATTACTAGAATGTCGCAAGTATTTATCGTCTGTTCTAATTGTTTAAGTTCGTTATAAATGTTTAGAAAAATCATTAATTAAATTTCGAATTTTGTATGGATTTTTATTGCTAACCTTTTCTAAACTAAACAACCACTTAACCTGACTGTTAATTAGTAATCGTAAATGTTGGTATTGTTCGCACAGGGCATTGTATGCAACTTTGGAATTATCTGAAAAAATCTAATGGTTTTACTGCTTGATATGCACTTGTAATAAGTATTATACGCAAATAATATTTTTGCACATTAGATAATTGATTCAATAATCGGTTTACATAAAGTGTACATATTTAAATTTAAACCACTTAATTCGCTCCATTTTGGGAGTTTGCATGAAACTGGCATTAAAGCCTGTAAATTTCATTTGAAAAGAATAGTCGGTAATACTTGTTTAACTTATGAGCAATTAAACACGTATTATCGAAGTGGAAGCTAGATGGAACTCTCTCCTTTGTGTCCATTATTATCAAAACCAAATAATTACTTTTCTTTTATAACACCTTGCTTTTTAATTGCTCAAAATTCTTTTTTTGACGTGTTAGACGAACCAAATTTGGAAAATTATAACCTAAACCAAATAGGCAAATATAAATATTCGTTAGAGTTTTTTCGTGTGTGTTTTTAGGAGTTTTTGGTGCAAATATAAAATATGGAAGGTGACCAGTACCTTACAGTAGGTCCATGGTCAACAAAAAAACATGTTGTTCCTGAGAATCACCACTTTGGTTTCGGACCTGGTCATCAAGACCTTCCCGGATAATTAGGAAAAATGTACAACACAATTTCACAAAACACAATCACATACTAATGTAGGGCAAATCAGATTTCTTGTCTAATATTTGTTTCAGGAAAAGGGTCAATATTTTACCTTTTACAGGAAATACACTGTGGAGATGAGATTGTTTTCCTATTTCTTTAACCTACTTTCTTCCGTCATTGTCATGACTGGCGCTTGGACCGGTCTATTATTTGTCGTCATGAAATGGCTGTGCTGTTATATTTTATGTTCTTATTTACCTTCTATAATGTTTACACACTTGATTAATATTATTACATATGAATACTAGGGTGAGTAAGGGTTGGCATGTTTAGGTTTTAGTGGTTTTCCTAAACCTTGAAGCAAATGCTTTGCCAAGACGAACCAATCCACAATTACACACGGTTTCGTCACCACACTGTACAGGTTTATACTGATATTCTGGGGCACCATACATAACACTTACATTACAATACAATATTTAAAATGTACCATACGATTAAATAAATAAATAAATCAATGGCTCATGAAGAGTTAGGGCAACACTTTTAGCGCAGATGGAGGTGAATTACAAAGTCAAAATGGCAAACCACAAAGGGCAAAATACAATTAAATGATATGGTTTTGCTGAAGGAAACAATATACCACCTTTACAAGATTAGTCGTGTAAATCAGCTTTTCCGTGGTAATGACAAATTAATTGGAGTTGTAATAATGAAAACAGCAAATGGTATTTTGAAAAGGGCTACTAAACAAATATTCATTCATTTCAATATTAGTTAAAAGCTAAATGTTTAACCACTAATTCAAAATATGTTATCATGTTTTGTTGTTTAAAAAAAATAAAGTGTTATCAAAGGAATGAAACTCTAAACTGCAGCGTCTATTTTAACGCACGGGAAAACACCAAAAAACTTTACTAAAAAACTATACTCCGACACGTGTTTTGTTGATAAAGTACAGTAAAACCTCTATTTTCGGCCACCTCTAAAACCGGCCAAGATTTCCAAGTCAAAAACCAATTATACAGAAATATCCATTTTAATGACCCACCTTTCGATAACGGCCACGGCCACTTTTTTGTAAACTTTTTTGAAAAAATATAATCCTTCCTTTCATTTCCGGCCATTCTTAAGTACGGTAATTAGTAGACAAGAGCTAAGCGTTCAAGTTGTGCATAATATATAATTGTTTTATTGTGCGAGGCTTAAAGTAATTACCGGTATTTAAGAATGGATTTAAAGAATTTGTTCGATTTACAATAGACAGTCATTACAGAGAAAGTACAATTAAAAGGCTCATTAAACTTACTCCAATAATCGTATTTTGCGTACATAGTTTGAGTTAGTATGTTCAACAGTGCTGTTACATAGACGTACAAAAAAATTACAATGTCGCTAAAAGAAAACGTTTTTTTAGAGAAAATTGATAGAATTGTGGAAAGTGAAAAGTTCAATACCATTGCTAGAAAGTTGGCTGAAAAATTTAGTGTTGGAAGAACACAAGTTAACGATATTTTAAAAACAAATGTGATTTAAAAAGCTATTTGAAGAAGGTTCCAATACAGAGCAGAAGGAATTTCCTAGAACTGAAGGTTTAGAAATTGACCGAGTAGTTTAGAATTAGTTTTATAAAGCTAGGAATAAAAATATCCCAATATCTGGACCTTTAATAAAACAGAAAGCATTGGAAGTTGTGGAAAATTTAAAATGACGGATTTTAAAGCTTCAAATGGGTGGCTTGAGAAATTTTGTCAAAGATATAACATAATCTTTAAAACAGTTTGCAAGGAGTCAGGTGATATTAACCTGGACACTGTTGAAGCTTGGAAAACAAAGCTGTCAGTAATATTGAAGGAAAATGTGTACAATGCTGACGAGATCTGGACATATTATGTAAATATATGTATTATGTATTCAATATGTATAACTCTTCCATTATTATATCGTCTAATTATTTATTGTTGCATCAGCACATTTATAGTTATTTTTTAATGCAGATTATATAGTACCCTATAGCGAACCGTATTATGTTCCATACTTAAAAGATTTTAATAAACAACGCATAGAAATAAATTTTGTTTTCTCTCAATAACGGCCACCTCCATATACCGTTCAGTTTTGCAGCAAATTTTTAGTGACCGCTATTTAGAGGTTTTACTGTATTATTATTATTACTGTGGCTTTTAAATAAATTGACTGTTGTATTATATCATTAATCTGATTACATCACCAGTAAAGTTGTTCAAAAACACGAATAAAAAAAAAAGTTTTATCCATAGCCCTCTGCGCATTTACCTTTGCGTTTGTTAACATATTCAGTTCTCTGATATATGTGTAAATGTTTTTACTATCAATCTTGTAACATATTAATTGGGTCTAACATGCACATAACCATTTAATGTGTCTTGTAAATTGAAGTATTTTTTTTAATATTTCTACGGAGATCATAAAGTCTTTAGATAAGGCGTGGTTATGACTTTGACATTAACAAAATTTTCATGTCTTTAATAACTTTAGCTAATAAACGTCAATTCACTGTCAGTGTTGTCAAATGTTTATGAAAAAATGGATCCAGGACACATAATACTTAGTCAATAAGTAAAAGATAAAAAAAGTTAATAAATTATATACAGACACAAAACCTTTGTTACTTCGTGAAAACATAGCCACCTATATGAATTACGTACCAAAATACTTTTAATTTACACAATTGTAAAAATAACGATATAGATTTAAAAATTAACTACTTACTAAAGTTATTAAAACTGTGAACATTTTATTCTTCATCGGATTATCATTTGCAAACCCAAATATTTCTTTTCCTTTCATTCCAGCAGTTTCAACTCCGTACATTGAATTCCAAGTTCCAATTCGAATTAATCCCCCAGGAGTCAATTCCATTATATCTAATAGAAAATTTTTGCGAATTCCGGTTTCGAGATCGAATTTGATGTTTCCAGTGATTCCAAATAGTGTTTTCTAAAACAACAAAAAATTATTTAAATGCTCGTTAAATACTTACTGTAAATGTATACTTCTTTCATGTAATTGATTATACTCGAACCCTTTCCCCAACTTTCTGTGGTGTTACAAAACAATGGTTTTGTGTCTAATTTGGATATCCGGAGTTCAATTAAAGTTTCATACAGTAAATAAACTGCATCAATTATTAAAGCACTTTGGGTCTGCATTTTCCAACCTGCCAAATGATTAAAAGCTTCTGGTTTTAACCCATTATTAGATCTTAGTTGCTGTAATCTTTATGAAATCTCTATTACACGAGAATCTTCTGGATTAATTATACGAATCTAAAATTTACAAATTATACATTTTATAAATTTATGTTCAAAATGAAATACGCCTGTGATTGTAGCTCCACTATACTGATATGGAGTTAAGTCAATTGTAGACATATCTAAATTAGTTATAAAAAAGTTATATTCATCTGTCATTATACCAACTTGTTGCGCTTGTTGAAGTACATTGCTAAGTGTGTTTATGGAACAATCAATTACATAATGTTTATCGCCTGAGCGCTTCATTTCCATAAACAATCTTCTGTGATCACCATTTATACTTAGTTGTCGTAACGTAGTCGTATACTGTGTATAATTATTATAGACTTCTAATAAGTTGCTTATTTTAATTAAACTGTCGTCGTTCTCGTATATTATCGTAAAACTGCCCCATTCCCAAGTGCGAAGAATATCCACAAAAACTTTTACTTAATTCAGAAGGAGCTGGATGAATGTTTACCAAAAAATCATTTTTTCTTTGTCCAGGATCCCAGTGAATTTCGATTAGGGGAATATCTTTTGAATCGCACATCGATTTAATATAAGGCGAGACAAATGACGAAGTTGGACCAATAATGCCTACGAGTCCTTCTTCCAACATTGAACATGCAGTATGAGAGGTAGCCAAAGCATTAAAATGCTGGGAGTAACCCCATAGTGGGTATAATCTTGACACCTTTTGTTTTCATTTATTAATTCGGTTACTAATTGGAAACACAGCCTGAATTTTTCTAACCTTTTCAAAGAGACCCCTCAGAAATTTGAACTTAATTAAATATTATAAAATCATTTGCATACCCTCCAATACGTTGCATAATTTGTCAATGGATGATTTTTTAGGTTTATACAAAAAATATTTAGTTGAAAACGTAATCAATTTTTTTTGTTTTATAAAATATTATTTACTTTCACTAGAAAAAATTTCGAGATGCATTTTAAATAAAGCAGAAAAACATTTTCTCAGTAGTCGAATATAGTCTATTTGTGAAGTTTGCAAAAGCCGCATGAAGTAATCAATCAAATACAGAAAACAAGAATTGAGTTGCCGCAAACTTGAAAAAAGTTGTACCTAACACGACGTTTTACAAATAATGGTTTTACAAAAAATTTAAGTAAATTGTCAGCAAACACTAATTTTGCTGTCATTAATTTATTTTTTTACATTGAACACACAAACCATTTTTCGTTGTTTAAATCAGATATCTTCTTCAAGATTGTAAGGAAAATCAATTATTATTTTGGAAACATCCATTAGTAATGGACATATTGTATTACGCAATATTTAAATTAAACACTACGCTTATTTTTGTAGTAATGCATTTCAAACTCTATATATTGCACTGTTATAAATTAAAACGTTGTTACATTTATTATGCATCGATGAAGTGGAATTTCTAGTAGTAATGAATAATAGATTTTAAACACATTTTTTGTTATGAGTTTGAATAAGTTTTTTTCGTATTATAAACTTTTAAGTTTTGTATAGATTTTGGTTTCATTTAATTGTCCCACTGCAAAACAGTTTCTGTAAAAGTTGCATTGCATTGAAATGTGATTTGGTCCGTTTCCGATATTTTATTAAAAAGAATAAAAAAGTTTCAAACACCACGTATCTTCAAAAAAATAAACATGTTTAAGGTAATGTAAAACTAATGTCAAAAATAAAGCCTAGTATTTTAGACATTTTTTGCAAAATATCATTAAATAAAACACTGCTTGTAGATAAATTCGATGCTTTCTTAAGCCTTTACATAAACCGAATGAATGTTTTGTATATGTTTTAATAGAACATTTTAAAAGTAGCTAAAGTCAAAATTTAAAATCTTTATAAAATCATTGAAAATTACATTATCACAAATGAAAAACATTAATAAACATTGTGTGTCACAGAATGATGTCGACGTCAAATTTAAAGCCCGACTTTAGTATAAATTGTAAAAATATCAAAGTAAAACAGTGTTTGATGTAAATTTTTGTTTTCTAAACATTTGAAACTGATGCATAAAAGATGTATGTTTTATATATACAGGGTGATCTAGCTAACCTGTCTTATTGAAGCTTATGGACTTCCGTTAGAAATATTTGTTTAAAAAAATTTGAATAGGGGATTGCTCATGGTTCTATTTAATTAAAAATATTTTAGCTCTTCTTAGCATTCCGGTTAAACTGATAAGTGGCTACTAACTTTCTTATTTTAAATAAATAAATATTTTTTAAAATATTTGGATTCTACGCCAAAATCTGAGTTACTTTTATCGTTGATTGAAATATTGGTAAAGATAGTCAACCTTACGGGATTATGCGACCCCGAAATTTGTTCTTAAACATCAGAGGTCGGTAGTATCGCTTTGTGCTAAGAAAATACGTCAATTGTATTGTAGAATTTACAGAACAGTATTGCCGATAAATGTGAAATAGAAAACTGTAATTTTGCTGATAGTTTATGCTAAGGCACGACATTGTTGCCAATGCATCATGCCGTTGATTGAAATATTGGTGCATTGAGTCAATGTTGACAAACAAACAAAAACATGCGTTCTACAATATACAAGAATTTATTGATTTTTGTCGACGTACTAATTAAATGTGTGGCCTTTGTTATATATTTTTTTTCTATTGTCTGTTAATTGTTCAATGTAATAATATTTATTTGTATCTTTTCTTACGTAAGGTTATAACAATGGTTATACCATCATGATAAACACATATATGTACAAAGATTGTATACATACATGTGAATAAAGTTTATTATTATGAAAAAAACCTGCAGATTTAAAAGTATTAATTTCGTAAAGAAATCGTTGAAAAACGTTCTCCAAAAAAAAAAAACAATTTCTTTAAATATTTTTGAAAATTCCATACTCATCTATTTATTACATTAACATCGTTTATCCGTTGAAAATGTTTTAAAATCTATTAGGCTTACGCAAGTAAATTTCTAAATTTTGGTCATTGAAATTAAAATTTTTTAACATAGAAACGCTTATCCCTTTTTATGTTGGAACGAATGTTAAATTTTCTTATATTACACTCAAACGTACTCAACTGTTTGCATCTAAACAATATTATAACAAGCCTACTCATTTACTAAAGGTGTTGCTAAAAGTATGCAATTGTAGAATTCTGACTCTGTTTATTATGAATGTGACTCATAAACGATAATCCGGAAGACCGCTCGTAATACATTTGTTTCAATATCAACTTTAGGTGTACTTATATTTTAAGATATGATAAACGTATTAAAGAAGCATCTATAAAGCTACTGATATCTGTTTATTTTGTTATAATGAAAATATTACAAATCAATTTGTTTTTTAGAACTTGTTCAGTGTCGTATGTTGCGGGTTATTTAAGTCACTACATATATAAAAGTACATTAAAATGTGTATGGAAAGTAAGAGTTAACGACTCAAGTGTTTTCACGTGAACGAATCATTACCTATAAAGATTACAGCAAATCTGATGGAATTAAATACGTACACAGACCATCACCCGAATTCTCAAAATTTGTGTTTTTTTTATTGAAACTTTTTACTGAAGAATTTCATCTTTTTTAAAACAGATTATGGTTTATTGGAAAAATTAAACTCCGTATAAAAAAATGTCTCAACAGCAGTGTGAATTCATGGTTCAGAGAATGCGACACTCATAAACTGTTAATTATCGATCAGTTGGTTAAAATAAAACTATATCGAACCTCCAAAGTGGGAGGCTAATAAACATATTTCTAATAGCTATAATTACAGTGATGTCACAAAACCACACCGTAAAATAAGAATATTATCTGCATAAATAAGTGTAAATGTTTGGATATGTTTTATGTATAGCATTGTATTAGGTAAGTTATTATTTATGTGTAAATTGTTTGTAAATTATTACTATTATTTTAGATCAGTTGGAATTGTAATTTTGAAACAATGTTTATAATTAATGAGCTATTTTTACTTTAATTAAACTATTTTAATTCAGAAACCATGATATTTTGATACAGTTTCAAAGAGTAAAATCCTAACTTTTTATCTCTACTAACAGATAACGTAGTGTCACTTTTCGTAAATTATTTTTCTCCTCGGGAAAAAAAGTGAGTACTATTTTTAACACCAAATTTCCCTCAATAATTTTCTAATTCTATTGTAATATGATTTTTCAATATTAAATCGTCATTTATTTCGTCACAGAAAAGAATAGTGTATTATACATATTATCCGCACCGCGTCGGGAGACAACACACCTCAAGCTAAAATCTAGTACTTTTATTTTTAGAAGTAATAGGAATAGGTTTTATTACCAAGTGAATTTAAATTTGAAGGTCTAGTGGAACCCACTTTCCCTAAAAAACACGGTAACTTGTTGCCTTTTGAATTGAAAAATTTGAAAACCAATTTTTATTTAAAATCCTTTTCAACTGAACACGTAAAAACAAGTAGATACAAAAACCAATAATTTTGCGTTTCTGAACTCTAGTGGTATTTCTCCCAGTATGTTCTACTTTATTCCTAACGAAGTTATTAAATGACAAACAAATGTCAACATTATTATTTGCAAGTTAAAAAATAAAGTGCAAGCATAATTTGTAAAATAATTGTTTCTTATTTATCTAACACCGACCAAACCAAACTGTTTTAACAAATAACGCTTCGCTTGTATTTTAGTAAATTATTAAAAAAACATTGTCATTAAAATCCAAGATATGTATCATCAATGGTATTATTCATAAATGAAAAATTCGTCACTTTTAATTACTAGTTAATACGTTTACTAAATATTTGAAAACGTTGCAACATTGTATTGACAAAAGTAAATTTTACGGATTGTATGTTGCGCCATTTTTACAACGGTGGAATAAATTGAACTATTCTATTTCAAGAATCGTACACATTATAACTTAGCGCTTCAGTACAGGTGAAAAAGTAAACAAAAACGCAACCCAACATGCATATGTGAATTGCATCCGTGATACAAGCAAATACAAGCGGTTGACTATCTTTACCAATATTTCAATCAACGTTTTATGTAGCACAACCTAATATGAAAAATCAATAGTTTTGAGGTATTCTCAATTTTTTGAGAAAAATTGGTTTTGTAGTATTGTTTTCAAACGCTTGTCAATGATTGAAAAAGAAAAGTTATAGTAACAAAATTTGGGCTATACTTAGGAGGACTGTTAAGTTTTTAAATGGTGTGTAATTTGACATCTTATTATTTGCAGGGTGTTCAAAATGTTTGGCTAAATCTGACTAACTTCAACTGCCCAAAAGTCAATTTTTTTAAATGAAACACCCTGTATCTTGTTGCTTTATGTGATGGAAAATTAAGTGGTCTTTCAATCTTCATAAAGGTTCCCTATACCTATCTGTTACCATTTTCCTGCTATCGATGTATTTACATTCGACACACAGTACTTCTCTATTTTATTAAATAATTTCTGACTAGTGGCCTGTGGAAATTAAAACAATGTGCCTTATTTATCAAACTTGTAAACGTCGACGTGACACATTATACACGATATGGAAATCCACCAAGAATATTCGAATGAAGACTGGAATGTATTTTTTTGTTTCTGATAGAATTATCGATTTCATTTGAAACAGCCGTACATCTTAGAACTAATAATAATAAATCTGTTTATTTAATTAACATGGGGTAACAGGACATTAGCTAAAATAAAATTCTATTTATTTAATTGGAATGACGACGTTTCGTTAGTTTATTACTAACATATTCATGCCTACAAAATGGTTTAAAATTATCCCAACATCGATTTTGTTTACAATATTCCCAATTGTGCAATATACGTCTGACGTCAAAAATAAACCCAGTTTGCTAAAACAATCACTTCGGCCGTTAAAAATTAGTCAGAAACTTCGTCAGAAACCTTGTCAGAATCATCCAATACTGATAATTTGAACAATGAAGCTGAATCATCCATCATGACAACTTCTTTAACAATTGTCAAATCATCAAATTTGGCAAAAATGTTTGAAAATTCAAATAAAAAGTAATACATTTCAATAACTGCACAATTAATAATGTAACTTTCTTGTTCTATTAATAAAGATTTCATTCAAATAATAATTGTGCACAATTATTTAAATCCTAATAATCCGAATTTGTGTATAAACTATAAAACTAGAAAATTGACGATCGGAATAGGACTTCATCCATTGGGCGAATTCTATCATACCGTGAATGATATGAATTATTTCCACACTGGTTAGTGATATTTTGGAGTTTCGATCTCAGGTTGCTACTTTGATATGTGTCACTTTCGTGACAAGCCGTCTAAAAAATACTTTTCAAATGACATATTGAAATGAACCATTGATGCAAAATTTTTTAAAAAATTGTTCTAAAATGGCAACGCCATTAAAAATTAAAAATTATTTTTTATCTAAATTAAGTCTTTACCGATCACAATAAAAAAATTGGTAAGTTGGTATTTAAAAGAAGTGCTAACCCAGTGAAAATTAAACACTCTGTAGAAACATTTTTTTTAAATATGCAACTTTTAAATATAAATGAGTACAGTACTAAACATTTTATGCTGAAATTTATACAAATGCACTAGAAACCGAGGCTGGAGTAAAAGCGAACCCTTTATACTTAGAACATTTCAGATAAATTTAATAAGTGAATATGGAATCCATTTTTTATTTATATATTGGTTTTTTTGTATATGAATAATTAATTATAACTTTCAATATCTATTTTTATTGTTTATTTTATACGTTCCAACTGAAAACTGAGTCATCTCAAATAATTTGTAATTTCTGAAGATGACTCACATATTATTTTGTGTGTTGAAACTACTAAAATAAAAATAAATATTGGATTGTTTAAAGCTATAATTAATTAATAATATATTTCAAGTAAGGAAAAAATTTAAATTTGTAAAGAAACTTTAAAGTTTAAAGTATGATAAACTTCAATAAATGAGCCTATTATTGTAAACTTCAATTTAAAAAATGTAATAATATACAGTGTGTTTAATTTAACTAAGTATAATTTTGACAAGGATTGGATATTTAGATTAACACAATTAATATTAAAATAATCTGTACGGCATATCGTGAATAACCCTGTCCTTGAAGGTAAGTAGCAAAAAATTGGAATGCTTGGAGGATCTCAATGTTGAGAACTGCATTATATATTTAGAAATTTTACATCTAACTCCTAAAAACGAATTTGAAATAATATGTATGTGAGAATCAATAAAATAAAACAGAAAAGATAATGCGTAAAAGATTTTGTGGTGTTTTATTCACTTTATTAAATTCGGTACTATAAAAACAACCAGGATTGTATAGAATTAACAAATAACCCCAAAAAATAAACGCAGAGAATCTAAACCATATCTACCTATAGGAATGATAGTATAAATAAAGGTATACTCTTTAGTAGGTAAAGAATTATAGTATAGGTTACTTTTGAGCAAAGCAAGCAATTGTAACGGTAAAACTTCACAATAAAAATAATAAAAAATAGCAAAAAATTATTATTTTTAGATAAACTACGATAAAAAAACTAGAGTCTAAAAGTACTGTAACTATTACATCCCAAACGCAAAATAAAAAAACAAATTGAAAAGACACGTTTATGTCGATTGTGGAAACATTTTCCTTTTAAAAATGTGTTTTCGTTTTGGTCAAACAAGCACAAGCCAAATAGATGAAGAAATTGGTGTATTAATGCCTGTAAACACTATAAAAGCAAATACTTGTGCGTGGAAGCAGTTTGAAGCACTCACTGAACGGAGATACTTCTTTATCTCAAGTAGCAGAAATCCTTAAGGATTTTGCCTTTAATATAAAAAAGCAAGACGGATTCGACTACAAAGAAAGTGTAGTAAAGACTCAGTAGAACAGAATCACCAAACTACTCCAAGAAAAATTTTACAAAGAATTTGGAACAACTTTTAATCTATTTAAGGATGTAGAATTTAAAAACGCGAGAAGTGCATGAGATGCAAAACAAAGACAACTGCAAGTCTTTGTCAAGAAAATAAAAAGTAGTGCTTCATTTTTAGGCGAAGACGAAACAGAACCAAATCGTAGCTTTATGGGATAAAGATACTTCTGAAGGGTTGGAAAGAAAATTTTATCACATAGTGGCATTGAAACTGGCTTGGAGAGGTAGTGAAGCGGCAGAATGCCTCATAACTTTTTTTGAAACAGAAAAAGATAGTTTTGCCGCACATACAGAACGAATTATTTAGCAAAACGTGTCAAAGAGGGGGAAAACCTCTTACACAAAAGATGTCCGGTTGGTAGAAAATAAAATCAATCTGGACCGATGTCCAGTCAGGTATTTTTATACAATTATCTAGTACATGTTAGAAAATAACTTTTCAGATTATTCCATAAACTTATTGAAAAGGGAAGCACCACGTTACTACAAATAGATTTTTCTTAACACAAAATACAGCTTTTGGAAACAAAAGAATTCTGTTGGTTTTTTTTAAAATTTTCCCATAGGATGAAACACAATTTCCAAGTGGACTACAGCTGCGGCTGAAATGATTGGAATAAATGTAAACGCAGTAAAATTACAAACTAAGAAAATGCCAACAGTTAACTGTAACGATAGCTTTAATGCTTGTAACACACGTTGCCGATAAAGCCAAGTACAGTTAATTAATAAAGCATTACAGTTAACTGTGGGCATTTTTCTTAGTTTATACTATTCACACGTGTCAATGTTTACACTAGATGTAGCAAGACACACATTTTACTTAAAATAACAAACTGATTAACAGTTGCAACTAATCTTGCAAAACGTGGTGACAAGAAGAACATGAAATTATTAAAATAACAATAACGGTACGGGTACCAGTTGTTAAGAATTCGGATCTAACGACCATAACAATACGCTTAGAATGTGTGGTCGTAAATAGTTTAACTAGAGGAAATATTAATGCGGCAAACAACATATAATATTTGTTATGTTTATTAGTTTTAATTATTAAAGATTAAAAATTACAAACTAAAAAAAATGCCAACAGTTAACTGTAACGGCATGTGTGCAAAAGCGCTATCTAAGCGATAGCTTTAATGCTTGCAACACACGTTGCCGATAAAATAAGTACAGTTAATTCATAAAGCCGTTACAGTTAACTGTGGGCAGTTTTTCTTAGTTTATACTATTTACACGTGTCAATGTTTACACGAGATGTAGCAAGACACACTTTTACTTAAAATAACAAACTGATTAACAGTTGCAACTAATCTTGCAAAACGTGAGTCAAAAAAAGAACATGAAATTATTAAAATAACAATAACGGTACGGGTACCAGTTGTTAAGGAATTCGGATCCTAACGACCATAACAATACGCTTAGAATGTGTGGTCGTAAATAGTTTAACTAGAGGAAATATTAATGCGGCTAACAACATATAATATTTGTTATGTTTATTAGTTTTTAATTATTAAAGATTAAAAATTACAAACTAAGAAAAATGCCAACAGTTAACTGTAACGGCATGTGTGCAAAGCGCTATCTAAGCGATAGCTTTAATGCTTGCAACACACGTTGCCGATAAAGCCAAGTACAGTTAATTCATAAAGCCGTTACAGTTAACTGTGGGCATTTTTCTTAGTTTATACTATTCACACGTGTCAATGTTTACACGAGATGTAGCAAGACACACATTTTACCAAAATAACAAACTGATTAACAGTTGCAACTAATCTTGCAAAACGTGGTGACAAGAAGAACATGAAATTATTAAAATAACAGGCCATTCAATTATCTCTTCCGTAAATCTATATTTGAAAGTCGATGGAAGTCATCACGAAAATTTAATTGCAAAACTACGACGAGAATCCAAAATAGAAAATGTTAACGATGTTTCAACAAACGCTGCTTTCCTAACTGCTTCCAGTGTTCATATAGCAATTGAACTTTTAATAATAACTATAAGTATTATTGTTCAAATACAAATTGTAACTTAAATCAATAAATGATTTTGAATAGTTCGAATGTTTATAAAAAGTCAAAAATATCACTCTAAGCACAAGTGCAAATTCCCAGTTATTTTTATAGTGCATCGAATACTCGATGATGATTCGTCCGTTGCTAGATGATTTCTTTAATATGCGTCAGTATGATTGGTTGAAATTTTCTGAGGAGAATAGTCAGTAGAAATTTCATACTTATGACCTAGTACATTTATAAAATTATGAACTCGTTGTTGAGTAGCCATCCCTGAATATGCCAAAGGAAGGTGAATTGCAACTAGGTAGTATTATCGTTAAAATTGTTATTTATTAGCAGCTAGGTTTAAATTGTGGTTCGTGTTGTCAAGAGCGCCATTATTGACGATAGGAATCATATTCGGATAATCCTGCTTGCACACCTGTCGGCGTTATAAAATAATGTCGTACACACCTGACTGTACAGTTTACTTATAGTAATGCTTCATAATATAGTCAAAAAGTGTCAGATTATTGAAGTGCTGGAAAAAAATGACGCTTTAAATAGATGTTTTTGACTATTTTATTTAATATTCTAGATAGGTTAGACGAAAAGGAATCTTTTATAGTAATATTTTCAGAAAATTTTGTTGGATTACATCAAATTGATAACTTTATAGGTAAAAGTATTTGTAGCTACTAAAATGAAAAATTAAAATCGTAATTGAATTTACACTTCAGCGGCTTTGTTTGGTAGAAATAGACATAAAGTAGTCGAACTTTGTCCGAAAATTAAATAGTGAAAATAAACTGCAGTAATGTTGTACTGATAATAGTTTATGTCTTCATCGCAACAGAAAACAATTTAATTTAAAGGGCAATAAGTTAACATTAACTTTAATTTATTTCTTAAAGAAAAAAAAGAAATTAAGGATTACAGTGTACGTGTTACCATTTAAAATAGAGAGTACATAATTAAGAATAATTAATAAGCATATTAATTTATTTAGTTAGAATATGATTGTGAGTTCATTATTTCATCAAATACATTTCACCCTTTGTTTTCCGCCATACAAAAATTTGAAGCATAAAATTATATGATTATATCCTATACGTATTACAAGCACAATATCGGTGCAGGTTTATTAAAATATTGAACAAAACGAAAAACATGAAAATAGTCTGCAAACTTTCAATAACAATAAAACTTTATTGAATATCGTAAAAGTCTTGCTCTGAACGTTATTAGAAAAGTACGTCAAATTTTCTACGTTTAGATTCTAGTTAAATAAATACCAGAATTTCCAGAAAATAACACTTTAAAAATAACTTTTTATAAATAAACTATTCCTATTACTTTAGGCGGAGAACAAGACAATATTCAATAACAAACTTGCTGTTTTTTTTACTTGACTCTTAGATAATTGAATTGGGAAGGTGGAAACAACATACCAATTCGGAGTTCCTGTCCCAAGGCACACAAAAACAACAAACTTATACTAAACGTGCACCGCTCTTTCATGCTTTATGAATTAAAGTGTTGGTCTCGAGCGTAGTATTTTTGGTAGTCCATTGACTCAACGTTTCTAATTTCACACACCATGCATACGTTTCAATCGTTTCGGTAACTATTTTTATAACAGTAAAATACTGGAAGATAATAATTAAAACCAAATTATTTTATTGGAATTTTATGCACAAATAGAAAGTGTCAGTAATAATATGTTAATTACAAAGTTCTTGTATAGCACACATACATTCTTGAATGAAATATTTACAAAATGCAGTGGATATGTATAAAACAAACACATCCAAACAAAATATACATTTGGAATATAATTACGATGATTGTTTTACAGGTCTGGATGAGCTTGATTTCACGTACAGAACAATTCGTCGCATATTGTTTTCATCAAAATTGGAGCGCATACTGACAATTTTTCAATTCGAATGACTAACGCATATCGAATAAATTCAAACTCTAAAAGTTCTAAACATTTGTCCAAACATTTTATAAAATAACCAACAAAAAGGCAAACACTGTAAAAATTCTAAGATATTAACAATGTAATTAATCGTATATTTACAAGATTAGATGATTTATGTACAGTTGTATGTATAATAGTTTATTTAAAATTTAAAATCAGCCTTAAACTATCAAATATTGTTTATTTTAACAATTAAATAACGCATACCACAAAACACGTTCATTTGTGAATATAATTTTAGATAATTTAATGAGAGACATAAATTCTTTATTTTTAAATGTAACGAAGTTAACCAAGTCGTTCTTTGTCAATAACGAAACCGTATGCAGGATAAGATGCAAGTTGAGGATAACGATTTTCCTCAATTTCCGTATGGGTGTTGCTTGACTTATCCTTGGTGCGAAGAGGTTTAGACGAACCGTGACATCGTAGTGCAAAACGTAATTCAGATGCCATTTCAGCACATAAAGAATTCTAGAAAAACAACAAACATTTTATGTGATTATAAGAGAATTTAATTTGCTTTTGGTTGTTTTTAGTTTGTTAATAATCGTTTTGGTCTGATTTTTCTCTAAAAAAATGAAGTAACCTCTAAGGAAAACCTATAAGGGGCAGATCTATCTACTAAAGAATATTTTTCATTTCTATTGAATAAACGAAAACTTTTTCATCAACTGATCGTTTATATTAAAAATGTACAGCAATACAGTGCGTACACATGTATTGATCATTATTCGTTATTTTAACTGTTAAGAATCTTAATAATTAACGGTACGGGTACCAGTTGTTAAGGAATTCGGATCCTAACGACCATAACAATACGCTTAGAATGTGTGGTCGTAAATAGTTTAACTAGAGGAAATATTAATGCGGCTAACAACATATAATATTTGTTATGTTCATTAGTTTTAATTATTAAAGATTAACAATTTTTTCTTGATGACAATTATAAAAGACAAAATGTTTCAGAGTTAAATCGTTTATCTGTCTTGGTTATTTCATTCTATTTTTCTAGGTGATATGCGGAATAAAGTATTTTCTGTTGTGTATCCGCGGAAAGATTGGATTAAATTTTTAATATTAAAATAATATCATATTATGGGTGTTAAAACTAAAAGGAAAATAAAATTTTAATTACCTGATGAATATATTTATTGGCAACAAAATGTTTTTTATAATTAAGATTGTTTTATATTCCTGTAGACGCGAACGGTGTTAAATTGTTATTAATCCGTAGGTTGTCACCTAGATATTAAGTTTCTTTACAATCAGTGCTAATAATTAAATATTCTGTTCCCAAATGGAAAATAAAATTGTAGCAATATGTTCCAATTACAAGGAAAATCATGAATAGGATAATAAAAATTGATAGCATGGTCTTTGTTAAAGGTGAATATACCTTTTAGTTTGTTATAGAATTTCTTAAAGTCGTTAGTCCACTACTTTTAAATAAGATGGGGTATCTTCCAAACCGAAAATGTTTACACCCTTTTTGATATTTTCCAACAAATTAGAGTACATTGTAATGAAGCCAAAAAGTTTTGTTTGGTGGCTGGCTGTCCGCCAGTATGTATAAACACGATATCAAGAAAATCACCGGTTCGATTTTTATGATACTTAGCATATATCTGTTATGTATAATAACGCATATTAGAATCGGTAAATAACATTTTTAAAATATTTACAAAATTATTCATTTTAAGTTTGCGTCCTAGACTAAAAACGTATATAGGGAAAGCAGTAACCAGATACCTAAACCCACCTTAAGGGGTATTAAATATAAGTTTTGTAAGTTTCTATACACCATTAGATGATTTTATTTTTTGATCAAAATGTTTAGTCACCGTTTCACGGAATTTGACGTTTTGACTAAATTCGTTAATAGTATTGATAATGTTTACTAGTTCTAAGTTCTTCTTAGTGTATACAAAACCGATATTGTATTCAAAAACTTTCAACGGTTTGCAGACAACGAGCATCCTCAATGCAACTTATATAGGGTAAGCCAGGTGATATGGCAAATCGGGTGAAATAGTGAATTACTATATTTCTTTCTGAGTGCACAGATGTCTCTGTATGTATGAGCGCCGACAGTTTATCATCATCCGTTCAACGTGCACCTGTAAAATACCGGCTCCGTTTTAAAAGCGTAGTAATTTGCACAAAACTATTTCCGATACTCAATAGTTTTTATACAATGCATGTGTTTATTGCTATTTCTTTGCGTAAAGTACGCCGAGATGTATTTTTGATATATTCTGCCTTCTTAGTCTGTTTATGTACTACATAACCTAGAAAACGTTGCCTCTAATACTTCTTACTTCTTGCTGTGCTATTTACCTTTTCACCTATATAAAATGGGATAAATGGTGAATCCGGGCAAGGGTGAGATGGTGAAGAATTAAAAGCGTTTATTTAGATTGGTTTTGTAAATGCATAAATTTTTAGCACCTGCTATCCTATAAAAGATGTATTTTCTGTTGAAGCGGTAGTGGCCTAGTGCGAATCGCGGCTCTTTTATCTTTCGTGTTTCGTTTGGTTATGTCTGATTAGGTTTGTCACTGTTCTACCTATCACCATTGTTCCAGGTAAAGATGCCTACATTTTATAAAAGAAAAAGAGGATCCACCCGTGCTGATTGGACCGAGAAGCAACTTAAAGATGCCGTAGAAGCAGTTAAAAAGGAAATAAAGCTAAATAAAGCTTCAAAGGAGTTTGGCATTCCATGGTCAACGCTCAAGAGAAGAATCGTTAATGGGTGCTTTAAGAAAAAAATTTTAGGTGGGCCGCCTGTCCTAACACAAGAATGTGAGAATGAGTTAGTAAAACATATTATAAAATTATAAAAATTTGGATTTGCACCGACCAGGACAGAACTACGTACCATGGCATATAAACTGGCTGAGAAATGCAACCAACATCACAAATTTAACCGAGAAAAGCAACTTGCCGGAATGGATTGGCTGCACTAGAACGGAACTCTCAATTCGTAAATCAGAGGGAGTTTCACATGCAAGATCAATGGGCTTAAACAAGAAAAACGTTTCAGACTACTTTTAATTGCTGCAGAACATCTTGATAGAGCACAACCTTCTTGATAAGCCGGGAAACATATTTAACGTTGATGAGTCCGGACTTTAACTAAATAATAGACCAGGTTATGTGCTAGCAGCCAAGGGATCCAAGAGCGTTCCGGCAATAAAATCCAGTGAAAAGGGTGAAACTATATCCGTAATCGCTTGCTGCAATGGAGAGGACATGTTTGCACCCAGGAAGGACAGTCGTGTTTATTTTGGATGGACATAGCACACTGCAGCAGTGTGGAGACATTAGAGTTCGCCAAAAAAAAATACATAGTGTTGCTGTGTCTACCCAGCCACACGACGCATTACTTATAGCCACTAGATAGAACATTTCTTAAAGCTCGAAAATCCTATTATTACAGTGCTTGCAATTCCTACATTAAAATTAACCCAAACAAAAAAATCTCAAAACTAGTGTTTGGAGGACTGCTTTCAAAAGCATGGTTACAAACATCTACGACAGAGAACGCAATATCAAGGTTCAGAAGTACAAGAGTTTTTCCGTTTCATCCTGATACCATCCCCGAATACGCATTTTTAACATCAGATTTGAATCAACAACAAGAATACAAGGGGTTACGTGAAAATAGATCTACTTCACCTCAATCAGGTTGTTTGCATTGGCAGGATTCCTCAGATCAACCAAATACCAATCAAGGACCCGTATTCACGGGTGAAATGGTGAATTTGGTCTGAAAACGAATTAATGTTTTCCAAAGTGTTGTAATGACTAAAAGAGTATCTGTCACTGATGTTGTTGCCTCTATAGTTTGTTAAAGAATAGTGTTTTTATTTTGTTTAAATAAACCATTTGTTGTCTTCTACACGGCTTTCCTTTTTCTTTCACCATATCACCCTGACTTACCCTACGTAACAAACAATTCATGGGTATTCTTAATATAATTTAGGAATAGCAGTAAGAAAATAGGAAATATGAAACAATTTGATAACTTCCACATCACATACGTTTTGAAGAAGTATGGAACAATAATTTTATGACTTTTACTGTTGTTATTATTGTTTATGCAAAACATCTTATATGTTTTGAACCAATCAAGTTACTGAGAGAATGAAATCTGGGTTATTATGGCCCTATTTAAATAATTTGACCTTTGATTTGATTATTAGTTAGTGCGTATCAAACAAAATTTTTTTAACGAGACCCTATTTGTTTGATTTTTATATATGATTTGTCGATGAAATTTGCCTATGAAATCAATAAAATAATAAGTGTATACGAAGAGATTTAATTAAAAACAAAACTAAAATACGAAATATAAAGTTGATCATTTTGCGATTGCTGATTATTTTCTCCTGATGTTTTTATTGTAATGAAATGATCAGATCCTTCTTATAGGGACATCCAAGGAAATAAATAAAACATTTACGTTGTACCTTTCACATAAAATCTTTATTTAATGTTGAAAATAATTTTATCTTGTGGTGTAATTACTTCTTTATATTGTTTTTTATTTATTTAGTAATTAGTTTTTAAGATTTGACTATATTTACACTGTATCGTTAGTAATAGGATAAACTTTTTTTATATCTACAACGCCTGAAGAAGGAAACACGTATTTTTAAAATACATCAGTTTTGCGAAACGTAGGAAAATAAAACAAAAAAAGTGTTTTATTTATTCCTTAGATCTCCTATAAGAAGAATCTGATCATTACATTAAAAATTTTGTTATACCAGAATATTCCTTCTTTTAGGAGTTGGGTTGATTAAATGAAACAACTTATGTTCTTCCAACTGTTTTGGAAAACTTTTATAAAAAAGTATAACAAAAATATATAATAAAAAAATTATAGGAGATAGTGGTATTCAGCCAAAAAAGGCCTTATAGTTTTTTGAGTTGTGTCGTGATGTTTTACTGATATTTTTGGTAATAATTCTTAAAATTAATAACATAGGATATTATGGTACTTCATTCTGCATCGATTTTATTACTTTACAGATCCGTTTCAATCCTGGAAAACCACAAAGGAAAACGAAGAAAACGGACTTGTTTTGTAAAGTGTTACTATGGAATCGCCAGAGAAAGCGTCAATTGTTAATACATCATTGACGTTTCATTTGATGCATTATGGAACCAAAACACCAACATAATTAATACACATGAAATCAAACTAGCTGTGTATCTCTATCACGAAAAATAATGACTTTATCGTTACGAAAGAAGAGTATCTTATTTTAAAATAAAGTATTGGAGAATAAAAAATTTGCTAAAATGATAATTCTGTCCGTGGTTCAGATTTTGGGAGGGGTCAAAACCATCCCTTTCCTCTGTCGTTCGCCTCTGGCAGTAACCAGAAACCTTTATTTAACATAATTTAGTTTTAAACTACTGGGTACAAAGAGTTTCTAAATTTTGAAATAAAATACCCTGTAACTCAGTAAGGAGCCACATTTCATCTAAGTGATTTGTGTTAAATCTTAATATTTTGAGCTCAGGTTTCTACATTTAAAATATTTCCAATTTTTTATGATACACACTGTATTGGTTTCTTATGACCGTATTTATAATTAATTTATAGCTCAAGGCATACTTGATCAAGATTGTCTGAGTTGCAAAATTAAGTCCTTTATTATAGTCGCATATTTTACAAATCTCGGTGAAGACACAAGAATGGGTGGTTGGGAATTTTAACACGTCAACTTTAATTTCTAGGGTTTTTTTATTTTGGTAGTAGAACGCAGATTGACAGTTAGCTGTCGTTTAACATCTAATTTGGGTGTGGATAATGTCGACAGTGTATAAATTCGCATTATCGGTGGTAAATATGACACCCTACATAAAATGAGTATAACGCTTAAGTTTTAATTATTAACAAAGTGCGAACATGTGCCCAATTAAAAAAGCTATCGAGCAATTTAAAGCAGAGGTAAGTCATTGCACTACATATTAGATACTTATATGGTACTTTCTTTGTTAATTAATTATTACAAGGCAACGCAGTAAATTCAAATGGCATCGTGTAAAATATGTAAATTACTGAGGGCTCTTTGTCTCACCAAAATCCGTGAATTCTCACAAAACGGTTCACTCCAACAGCAGACACGATAGCAGGAGATTTGCAAATAAAATCACAATTCTTCTTCTTTTCAGCCACTTTCAATCCACTCCTGGACATAAGCGTCTGCCACATCGCGTAGATCATCTGCCCAGCGTCTCTGTGGTATTCCTCTGCTCCGGGTTGTTGTTGTCTGCCTCCAATTAAGTATTCTCTTTGGCCACCTGTCATCATCTTGCCTTGCAACGTGCCCCGCCCATTGCCACTTAAGCGAAGTTATACGCCACATCACGTCTGCGACTTTGGTTTTGCTACGAATTTCAGTATTTCTTACTCTATCTCTCAAAAAGATTCTAAGCATACTTCTTTCCATAGCCCTTTGTGTGACAGACAGGCTATTGGCTATGGCTCTTGTAATTGCAGTCGTTTCCAGGCCGTACGTCATCACTGGAGAATGCATAATTCAAACACTTTTCGTTTTAGGTTTATAGGGTTTTTTGGCTTTTAGAATATAGCTTAGTTTACTGAATGCGCCCAGCTAGTCTGATGCGCCTTGTTGCTTCTGCCCCTTTGATCGCAGTTCCCAGCTCAACTTTATGTCCAAGATAGATATACTCTCAACATTATCCTTGTATTTCTATGTTTACTGGCTCGGGGGTCATTAACTTGGTTCTTCCATACAGTAATTATATAAATTGATATACTCTTCGAGAACTAGCTAGAGTCACCTAAAATAGGTGAAGGCTCCCCAGACGCTCAACCTAGTTGGCATCCCAATGATCAACTTGGAGGCACCTAATAAGGCTACCCTCTCCACCTGCATCATGTCATTCAGGTAGCCGCAACACCTCCTGAAGGAACCACAACATTGTGTCGGGCAATTGTGCACCGGGGGTGAATGGTTAAATGATATTCAAATACACCAAACAATCTTTTTGTTGCTGGCTTACTATTTACTTACGTCTCCACTATGGTCTACTCAAATTTCAACATTTTCAAATTATAATAAAATATAATCTCATATTTCCCATTATTAAAAATAAATCTTATTCTATCTGACAGTCACTCTGACAAAACCTCCGCACTCTATATTTTTTATATCCCATTAAACCTTTCTACAGGAAAGCATTTATTATAAACCAGATGTGAATAAAACAAGAACAACAACAAACAACACATAATTATATACTTCTAGAAAGAAATCAAAAACAGAAAACATAATAAAATTCAACTTTAACAATCGCTAATAAAGAAAACATAGCAAACATGTTTGTAGTAGTGCCATCTACATCGAAAATCGTGAACTGGTATACGTGACAATCCTAATGCCGCTAGTTTAATCTATCCTAAAAACTTGAGCAAATGACTGCTCGATCACTCAAGCAATGCTTGAGGTTGGTTGCTTTATGAGCTAGATCTCAGGATAACAATATACTGATGAAATTCTCAAGGTGAAGTGCCTTTTATAGTCTCGTCTCAAAACCATTTTTTTTTACTGAAGTCGTCTCAAGTGCTAACTATGGGTACGGGCATTAGAGTCTCGCAAAGAAAGATTTACAAGACGCCACAGAATCTTAGGCCACACATGTAAAACATTAGTTCTTATAAAATTAAGATCTGTTGTATGTGATCAATTTTTGAAGCAGAAGGAAGGATTTTATTTAATCGAGAGTGATTCTTCTCAATAATATATCTTGATTTTGTTCCAGATCTTATCATGGTCGACAGATGGTGTGAGAACAATAAACGCAATACAACATCATTCCGAGGTATGTATAATAATTGAATATTCAGCAATAGATAAATAGTACACATTTATCTAGTGCTGATGCATTCTTTTAGAATTGAATTATATTTATTTTAATTATAACGCTTATTCCAACAATTATTTTCAAGTTTAGTTTATGGTAGTCTTTTGTAGAAGAAAGACATTGAACTCCGTGTAACATAATCTTTTGTAATTTTTTTTTAAACTAACTTTGAAGTTAAACGAACAAAATTGGCGCAGATGTGTCGAATTTGCGAAGAAAGTGCCCTAATTTCCGTGTGTTTCTACACTTTGTCACAAAGAAGATTTATACCTTAAACCCAACGTCTCTAAACGGACAAGAAACACCGATGTAGAAGTGTTGGTACCAGGAACAACCTAGCTGAAGAAGGCTCCATCCCTAGTCCAGTCGTCGTAGGGACAAGTATTGTCCATAGAAAGCTTGCTGGAAGCGGAACTTCGAACGAAAATCAAGTGATCGAGCACAGATCAAATTGCATTGCACGTACTAATGTAATTTTAATATTTAATTTTAAGTTCAGGTAGTTACAGACGAATGAAATATTGGTGCACATATTGCGTTTGCTTAATTTAACTTTAAATGCGTAAATTTTTGTTACGTAGTGAAACTAGAGAAAAATAAATTAGATATTAGATATTTTCAAAATACTAACAAATATTACATTTTAAACAAAATTTACTAATAATTATTAAAAATATTATAATCAAACTAAAACCAAAACCAATGCAAACAAATACAATAAAGAAACGCTCCGCTTGACAACAATTGTATCGGTTCGCTGATGATGATAGCTTAGCTATTGAAACACGTGTCCGAGTAAAGTTTTTTGATGCAGTTTTTTGGTGTTTTCCCGGTTGCTAAACGTCATTGTTTAATATAAAAAGAAAACCACAAAAAATTAATTATTTTAGTTTTATAAATTTCTACAAAGAAGATCCTGAAATTGGAAATCTAAACGTCATTGTTTAATATAATATATTAAGTATCAACAACGGTAAGGGACATAAACCCTTAACGTGCATGATGCTTATACTATTTTTTGGACGATCGTATTAATTACACTTCAATGAAATTAATTCAATTTCTAATAATAAACAAAACGTCGGTAAGTAATTACTTACCAACGTCTTAGACCTAGCAACCAGTAAACATATCCTACTGTCATGGAAACGGAGGCTGTAATTAAACAAAAATGGTCGATCGTGCAAAATAGTATATTAAGTATCAAGAACGGTAAGGGATATTTACCGGTCGACGACAACAGTTTGGAGGCTGAGCGATAGCGAACTTAACGTTCGTGATGCTTATACTATTTTTGCACGATCGTATTAAATTACACTTCAATCAAATTAATTCAATTTCTAATAAATAAACAAAAGCCAAAAGTGACGTTTACATTTTGGAGAAATAACGCAATATAATAGTAAGTTTTACTACAGACGTCGGTAAGTAATTTACTCCTTTTGAAATAAATTGCAATTTTTTAAAAAACTAATTTTGACGTTAAACAAACAAAATTCCCACAACGAAGTAAGTGGGACATGGTTTTTGGGGGAATTTGTGCCTGATGACAAATAAAAAGAACATTTGGAGTAGGAAATTATACTGAAATAGATGACTTCATAATGTTAAAACTGCTTCCGAATACCAAGACGAGGTTAGCATCTAATGATTTCGTTGACTGTCTGACCTGAACCTAATAGAATATGTTTGGTACACATTGGAAAACTAGTTGCAGTTCGTTTCTAGCACTAAGCAGTGCACAAGAACCTTCAAATATGTTGAACAAAGAATGGCATTAATTGAAATGGATTGCCTTCTTTTTCATTCATACTTTTGGTTTTTGCATTTTTGAAAATAAAAATTAAATTTTGATTAAATTTTATTAGTTATTTTTTAAATTAATAATTGCAGAAAATTTACTTTACTATACATCTAAAAATGATAAGCTTAGAATTTTTGTGAAATTGGGTGTAGTTTAACATTCTCTTAAAAAAACTGTTTCAATATTTATACAAGTTTGTTTTAAATACATTTTAATAAAACAACATAGGTACCATTCTTCAATCGGCAATTATTGTGAAGACATATTAATCTCACGCAAAGGAATAATGGATAATACGCGTTAAAACTAAATGCCCATTTAATAAATGTCACTCCAAACTAGAAAAAGGAAATTGGAGAAGTGATATATAACGTTTAAAGTAATTAATATAGGAGAACTTGACAATTTGTAAATTAAGGATTTTCCATGTATAAAACGTAATCCTATTAAAGGTTTGTAAGCGACTCCGTGCAATAACCATTTTAAAGCGCACTTTTTAAACGCAGTAATTTCGACATTTTATGCGAAGAAGCAGATATGCAATTCACTAAAACAGTTTACACAGGAATGGTAGTTACATGCCCATCCTTTCTCAGTGATTTTGTTACCCTCAGCTTCGTAAAAGCAACATCAAAGCATTTAAGTTACCAGAGTTTACGTGCTCACCTATGATAATTGATCGGGATAAGCAACGGTAGTAATTTTATTAATCCTTTCAGTAACTAAGTGTGACAACGTATCGTCGATTAACCCCATTAGAAATAGGCAAAGGTTTAACTATCCTTCGCTAAACATCTTTTAACTTAAAGGATTTGTATAGTAATGTAAATCTTGCCGTGGGTTAAATGACTGTGGATATGGTTTTATTTTCCTCGTAAAGTTTATCGTTTATCGTTTTTGTCACCCAAATAATTTTACGTTCAATTTATTGAGCATTCGCTTTATTTCCCCAAACTCGTTTTGTCGAAACCAGTAAATTATGATCAAAGCTACGTGGAATAAGCAATAATTCTTAATTAAAATCAATCGAGTGGTTTGAAAATGTAACTTTTATCTACATTAAAGCTCAATGTATTGTTGATCCCACTTATTTGGACAATCTTCATCTACAAAACGTTCACGTTTGTGACATAGTTTCAGAAATAGACTACAGTGACTTTATGAATTTTTTTATCTAGCGTAGTTAGATGGGATATAAAGCTTTCCTACAAATATTAGATTTTGAAGATTTATATTTCGTACAAGTTGCTTTGATTTATTTTTTCGATAAAATTGTATTGCTTATATTATTGAGCACTTAATCGCAAAAAGATGTAGGTAAGAAGTATTTCAATTCGAAAAGCGGATACGTATTTAATATTAAATGTGAAAAAAGTAATAATTCTTATCAATGAATCAAAATGTACAATATCTATACTCGTACCTCAATGTGAAGAATATTATGCATATAAAATGAATGAAAAACTTTTGTTTATTAAACGATCAATGCCTACATTAATTTTGTTTTCGATTATTAAAAATTCCTACAGACATTTATACGACATCAAATAATAATTTTCAAATTACACAATTAAAATCTTGTTACTCTATTAAAATATGAAGAAATAAAATCAATGTTTTCCAAGTTTTGATTGAGTATAAATTTCAGATATTTAAAATAAAACGTAAAACAAAATTGTAAAGTCGTGTATCGTTTCTGTAGTTTAAAAAAAAATGTTAACAAAAATAACTTTTGTGGAACATTTATGCCGTCTTGCCACACTTTTTTAGTTGTTTTTCTTGTTGTTTTCCGGTTTTTTGACTACTTTTATCGATAAATTTGAGTACCTATTGTATTGTTCTGGAAAGTTAAAAAAACAATTTAGTAACTATAGTTAGTGCAGGTCTAGGTATTTTCAAAACAATTATGTGTACTCTTCGAGTTTCTAAGAAAAGTTGCTAATAATTAAAGTACTGTAAAGATTTGAAATCCTAAAGAGGAGGATACATTTTACATCAAATTCAGTAATTCTCGATAATAATCAAACGCCATTTATAAAAATTCCCAATTTCTTGATACTTTGAGTAAAAACTTTGTGTCAGAATTTCTTTCAATAGACGAAATTCCATTTAAAGAAGACACAGACATAAGCAATACCTGAAGTCAAAATCCAAGAAATGGGGTGGATATGTCTATAACTTGAAATGCGTTACAACAAAAAGTCTGATTTGGGTATAATTGGTGGTATAGAAGCTTGATTGTGTCTGAAATTGGAGGAGTGTTTACTTCCGCAAAAATTCTATTGAAATTCAAGCAAAGTCAAATCTTCATATTTGATACAGTTGGTCCTAACAACGTTCTAGAAACAAACAAAAAAGTGAAAGATAAAATTTTCGAAGAAAAAAAGAGAAGCACTATATCTTTGACAATCTTACGTACTGAGATGGAAAGACAGCAATCTTGTGACAATGATTTCAACATTTTCTGAAAAAGAACCGCTAGACACACTAAAACAGTTACATTGCAAGAACCAAAAAATGTTGAAATTCAATGACCACAGGAAATTGCTCAGTACAATCGCTTTATGGGTGGTGGAGACTGTAGATCGAATAATTACTCACTCAAACCATAATTTGCGGCAACTCTATTCAGATACATAACAACAAACGAAAAAGAAAGAAGCCTTCAAACTGCTAAAGATATGCAAAAAAAAATTGTTTAAAGACACCCCTAATAGTAAAATTAACGGAAATAATCCCTATCTAGAAAAGATGAAATACAAAATCCACCAAGTAGTTACAAAGCTACATGTAAAAATAGAACCAGATACCGCTGCGGCAAGTTCAAGTTGGGCTTCCACACCGTATTGTGATCCTGATGTGCTCAAAGTCTACATGTGGGTACATTAAATTTTTTTCTTATTTTGAAGTTTGAAATTGTAGTGTGCCGGTAGTAGGTAATGCTCTAAAAAAATGTAAGCAAAGTTTTTTTCAATAAAATGTTTTTTTTTCAAGCGACTACTGCAGACTGGCAGATGCTAAAAACGCTTTTTACTGTCTAAACATTAAAAGTAACAGTTCTTTTGTTTTCACAACTATTTAGAGGTTGGTACCTCGGTTATGTCGTATTATAATTGCAACAGTAAGGTATCAATTTGATTCGTCGAGGAATAAAACGTCACTATAACACTCGAGAATCTTGAAAATTTCAAAATAACACATGAAAACTAGCAATTGACGCTTCAAAAAAATAGTAGATTATTTTATTAGGAGTTAAACAATATAATTGTTGATCTTAAAGCGAAGCAATTATGTACTTTAAGTCCAAGTGAAATATACTATTTTTTCTTCAAGCGACGCTGGCTTTCATGTGTTGTTTTCAAATTTTCGCAATTCTCATTGTTATAGTGACGTTTTATTCTCGACAAATTAGGTTGGTAATTTACAGTTACGTTCATAATATGACATAACCGAGGTACCAACCTCTAAATAGTTGTGAAAAAAAAAGAACTGTCGCTTTTAATGTTTAGACAGTAAAAAGCCTTTTTAGCGTCTGCCAGTAGTTCAATAATATGCCGTTTTATTGTCGATTGAAGAAAAATAATATATTTCAGTTGGAGTTAAAAAATATAATTGTTTAACTCCTAGTAAAATAATCTATTATTTCTTCCTCTTTTTACTTAATTTAGAACTAAGTCCAATTGATTTCCATATATTGTTATTTTCCTCGGAAGTAAATGTCCAAATTTCACACCATCTCTTTGATGTGCGTCGTAGTGGTGCTTTGTTTATGCACGTTGACAGTTTTTGTTATTCTGTTTTCATCCATATCGTAATGATCTATATACTTCTACGTCGTTTTAGAGGTTTTACCTAGAGTTGTACAGGCAAATCTAAGACACACTTTGTGTACCTATTGTTTTTTGATATACTATTTAGAAAGGAACCTTATGTAGATCATGCGTTTGCCGCTTGAGGGATTACGAAGGTTATTTTTTTTCAGGGCCAAATTGATATCTGGTACATAAAATCACAGGGAGAATCAATACAGTTTGATATGGAATACAGCTACTGAGAGGTCAAAACTCTATGGTGGGTGCTCAAAAACTTCCTTTTCTTTACCATGACTAAGCACAATTCACATTTTGCGATAGCATAGATATAGGAGTATGGTAGATATGCCTTGTATGACTTATTCTTTCTACGGATCAACCTGAAGCTTCGTTTGGAGACATTAGTTGTTAATTTTTCGTTTGTGTTAGTTATTATATTTTAAATTGTCATTAAACTTAACTACATTTGTAATTAAATTTGTGTGATTTTAAATTAAATACAAATTCTTTATGTTTTTCAATTATTTTGCAACACCACCGAGTTCAGGTTAATTATTAATTGGAGACACGTACTTTATGGACAGAATATGCAACATTAAACCAATTGTGAAATGTTTAATGTATCAAAATTTTAGTGTTACCATGAGGCCTAAATGTCTTATACACGGTGGTGCTTTTGAAAACGGGTCATAGGGATTTAGCACTGTGAATGAGTTTTTTCTAATTCCTGCTCGCTCTTTCAAGTGATAAAAATGGTTTTGGTATCAAAACGATGTTAAAATTATTGCACATAGCTCTCGCTATTAGAAATCAGCTGAATTACGCGGTTTTTTTGAAAATTCTTCAATAACAATTAGTAATTTTTAAAGTTCAAGATGAATTAATCATGCGTTGCCTAAGCAACTATCACATTCCTACGTTTTGACTTCATTAATAAAAGTCATAACAATTTAGGTTTCATTTGATAATGGTTTATTCGAACAAAGAGAGAGTTTTTATGATAAAACCTACTACACTGTAGGTAGTTACAGGCGAGTTTGTGATTTATTTGCCGAGAACTTTGCTAACAGGCCTATACCATCGATGGCGACAATAGAACGGTTTATCTGGAAATTTCAGAGGAGTGCTGATGTTTCAGTAGAATCAGCCAGAGATAGTAGATACCAAAACCATTAACCTATGACGTGTTTTCAACAGCACCACCCTGTATAAATAGAACAAAGTCAATGCAAAAAGAATAACTACCTAGTATAACCTGAGGTGGTGCTCAATAAGATATACACTTTACAAAATAGATATTTAATTAGGTGATGCAGGAGTTGATTTTGGAGGGGAGTGTAGAATGAAAATGGACTTCTACCTCTTCCGGCAGGGGTAAGTCTATGAATATTGTAATATTGTTGTTTTTGTTCTTACTCCTGATAAAAATCCGTACGATAAATTTAGTAAGATTTAACGACGATTTTGGTTTATCTTTGCCTCTATCTTCTATTTTAACCATCGACTCTTTTAAGAGAGACTGCCAGAATGTAATTTTAATATAACAAAACCACTATAAATCCAAATAAACGACAAACAGTTTAACGGAAAATTATCTTGTCAGTTAAGATAAATGTCATTAACGTCTCTAAACAGTAACACCAATGTTTGTATTTTATCTTTCAAATTACTTAATTTGCATTTAAATAGAATATATATTAAGTAATTGAGTAACGATATTCAAATGAACATTTTTACTAATGAAATAGTACAGGGTGTCTATAATTGATTGTCTCATCAGGTGGTTGTTGGAAAATTTAAATCAGTTATTTCATAGTTCCGTTGCAATTGTGTTCTTCGTCGTTGACCGTTAATTTTGTTCATTTAATTTAAACTTGCTGAGATAATCACTTATAGAATCCCTGTATTTGTATACGTACATTAAATTTAATATTGTAAAGATTTTATAATAAATCTCAAAATTTTATTTGAAATGTCAGATGGCAGACATCAAACAACCTATGCAGCACATTTCTAAGAAATTCAGAGTTGAAGAGAAAAGCTTTTAGTAAAATGTGTTTATGTTAATCTTCTATTTACGTATGAAATATGCATTCAATTTTATTCGATAAAATTTAGTTTTCACAATATGAACGCTTAAAAATTTACGTATGACGTAAACAAAAAGTTAAATCTGAAAACTTGTTATAATAGAAAAGTAAATCATGTTTTATGAGTGAGTCGTTTGGGAATTCTGCCAGAAAAAATGGTTGCTGAAAAGGCACCGGGCAGCTACATAATTAATAACAATTAGAAAGTTTTCCCAAAGAATAGAATTTTGCAAATATAATTGTCATCAATTTTCATTTTATCATTTTACAATTTAAATTGATCAAGATTTACATTAAAAGAATATTTAGACATTTAAGTATGGAAACGTAGAAACTGTTCTAAACTTATTTTATTATGTAAACCAATCAGTGGCAGTTTTCTTGTAATTGATTTCTACTACACGTGATTTGTTTTAGAACCTTTACATTAGAATTCAGATTGGACTGTGGAAAAAATCGTTCACGTAATTTAAATATGCCTGTTGAGATCGGGTATATAAAATATTCTAGAATTGGATTTCGGTTTCGTTTTATATATTGCCATATTCTTAATTCATTCGTGTACGTGCTTAAAATTAAACTACATTTACATAATAATTTTAGTTAATATGATCCGGTATTTTCTTCAAGTTAAATTATATAATCTCGTTCTACAAAGATCTGCCCCAAACGTAATTGAATTTAAATAAGCTAAAACAACAATAAAAATAGTACCTAAATATAAAACCAATAATACATGTATCATCACGAAACTTCCCATTGTTGATTACTATCGACGCATATCCATCGATTTTTCAGAGGATACTTTTGAAATTGATTCGGCAGTGTCAAGTCTTCTAATCTTCTCACTACTTACCTCCTAGTTATTCCAACAAATATGTGAGCAAACAACAATAAAAAATACACTTAAATAGTCATCTGGCACAATCACATTTTTTTATAATTTTACTTAGCATTCACATTTACGAGTATTGTCTAAAAGTTCGTTTACCTAACTCTAATATCTAAGATTCGTTGGACATTTTTTTTTCTAAATGATTGTTGTTTATTGAAATTGAATATTTAAACTTTGTTTGCGCTGTGGATTGTTAGCGTTAAAACGACACAAACATTTATAAATTCGGAATTATTTGAGCAAACGTCTTCGAAATTAGAATTTTTTTAATTTTGTTATATTTGGTAATTGTAACCGTAACAATTGTTTGTGTTCTACACGTTAAAATACTACACATGCCATCACACATGTAAATTTTGCAATGTACAAAAGTGTAATGTTGTTAGACCTGTAACAGCATTATCACAAATTTTACTCTGTACGTTTACGTGTGTTAAGTCAATGCTGAGAAAGTAATTAATAAATTAAAATGCAATGTTTTTAAATGAGGTGCGGTGTCACGAAAACAAAGATTATTGCAAATTGTGTTTTCAAAATTGTTTTTTACTAGTAGCATCTTTTCGAACATAAAACTTAATGTGAATTTGTATGTTTGTGTACCTACAAATAAAAGTAATAGCTAATAAATCGCTCTAAAAATTTCTACGTAAATAACTTATAGCTACGTGTCGTGCAGAAAGCTGCTCACCCGTTCTTCTACTGCAACTTTTCTTGATTTCCAAACGAACTCACACACAGCGATAACACAGGCGATACCCATACCGCCCATAAGAACCACAAAGACACCCCCTATGTTTGCAAGTCCCAAAGCATTTGCCGTGCTGCTGGTTTTGTCGTTTCGTCCTGAAATTTAATTAGAACTTTTATAGACACATAAAGTTTCTTCTATTAGTTATAAAAGTTAGCGTTTACTTGTAAATATACCAGATATTCTTAATTATGTAAGTATATATCCGTAAACCAATAATAATAATTGTTAAAGTTTAAAATCATAATTTAAAAAGTACGGTTTCGGTAAATTGAAACTATTTAACGTATAAATTTTTAAAATAAATAATAAATAATAAAATTACAATTTAAATCAGCTTGTGGTCAATTTTTTCTCTACGACCAACACAGAATTTCACAGTTCTCAAATCAGATTAATAAATAAAGTCCTTTTTATTTTCTACTTTTTAAATTAATTTACTTTGTGGTACTTTTCAAGCATGAGCATGGGAACACTGGACTTGTCTGACCGATGATATTTACTATAAGATAATTATTCTTTAAAACGAGTTTTGATGCGACTCTTGGTTTTCCTGACATGCACTTACAGTATTTACTATTTATTTTACAGATTCTCGATTTGTCACAATTATTGGGCCTTTCAGATTGCCTAAAAGATTTGGAAAATTTTTACTATTACTATTACTATATTATCATAAAATTTTGAAAATATTTTCTAAAGACCTTTGGGAACTATTTGATACTTTCATATACTTCTTATTAGTTTTGTTCTTAGTTCTTAGTAGCCTTGTAACATTGTACTTACTAACTATTGTGTTTCCTAAGTATATTAGTACCTGTATAATTTTAAATTCCATCGACAGCACTTCAATTTAGATATAGGGTACATACAACTTTACGTACAATTATAAAATGTTATCCATTTAAAAAATATAGTTTGAAAGATATCTTATTTTTGGTCACCCTGTATACATGAATTTTACTTAAGGAACACGCAATTAAAATCAAAATCGACCTGTCCGAGCGTTTATCCCAAAAGCTCCCTGAATTTATTTCAACTTTTACGTCTCACTGTATAATTTTGACAAAGTATTTTTTTAAACATCGAATTGTTCATCTTTACATCAGCTATGTCATATGGCGATTAAATTCAGATAAGGAAGTGCTAGGAGGTAATATTCACAAAACTCGATTTTGCATGTATTTTTTCTATGTCCCACTCGGCCGTGGAAACCCTGTGCAAGGTAAGCGACTGGTCTTATAGTATAAATATATCGCTCTGTTTATTTTGTTTAGATTCTAGTACGGCTACCATTTGTCCACGTTGAATACGTTGCCGTGCTGACTGACTTTCTATGTAGGTAATCCATTTGGTTATGAAAATGTATTATCTCGATTTGGAGGGATGTGGTCTCGTTCAAGGATTGTCAACACACCATAATTCAACACTACATTGCCTTTGCATTATACAATTGTACAAATTTATCCCAGTTCTTTTAATTTTGTTTAGATACTACCACGGCTACCATTTGTCCACGTTGAATAAAGTGTCATGCTATGTAATCCATTTCATTGTGAAACAACGTTTCCTTTTCAGGTATGTATTATCTTTTCGTATTTAATTTGCTCTACTTGGGGCCTAACACTGACACTTTTTTTTTCTAATTATACCTTTATTTATTTATATGGTATTTCAGGTTTTCTTAACACGGCTAAACAACTCTCTTCCGCATCATTTTTGCCACTTTCTTGATCATCGTATCAGCTTTTAATTTTGTAGTTTTCTTCAATTTTCGAGTTTTCCTTTTAAATTTATTTTGTATTATTAAATTTCTTTTCTTCGGGATCTAAGATTTGTTCCTTTGTATCTTTTCTTCTGTATTTCTTAAGTGTACCGCAAAGATATCCGACTTGCATCCTCGTATGGCACATAGCGTTACTATAATATATACGTTTCATCGCACTTATTTCGATACGACCTTGACCTGATCATTATTTTTACTTATACTTAATTGGTTACAGATATGATGGCCGGATCGAATTCCTTAGCTTTCGCAGAGTTCTACAACTGCCTCAGATTCACCTGAATGTGTTTTACAAACATGGAATTTTAAATATTTTTGGATCTCATCCGAACCTACATCGACCAATCAAAATTTTTATTATGGACGTTTTACATCATTCCAAGAGCAAGGGTTTTATTCAGATGACTAGAAGTGGCCCGGGCGTATTCAAAACATAGCAATGTATATGAATTAAAAAACAAAAGTGACCTTAATAATACCTTTTACATAGTATTTTGCGCATTACATGTAACTAATAATCGTAGATACCAATTTTCAAATGTAGATGTTTGAATCAAGTATATTCGGGTTACTTTAAAATATACAACACTTTTGCTGTTGTAAAGTACAATACAATAATTCAAAACGGATTTATTTAATTGATCATTTGATAATTCTAGTTATTAATGGCTGCTGCTTTGTAGACTATACAGGGTGGTCGAATTGATTGTAGGAAACTTAAAGGGTGGAAAATACATAAAAATGAAGGCATATAAACTATGGGCTAAGTGCCCCTAGCGGAGCTAGCGACCTTAAAGGTGCTTCCCAAAAACCAGTTTTTTGAAAAAATCTGACAGATACGGGGCCGTTCAAAAGTTGAGTAGTTTAAATTTTGTTAAGCTGTAACTTTAGAATATTCTGATGCAGCTCATATTATAGCCCATACTTTTTCTTAGAAAAGCTTCTCTTGACGTTTCTTCTTATTTTGCGTAGTTTTGAGATATCGTCATTTTTATAAACTAATATACGTGATGAAAAAAATTGCGTTAGAAACCAAATTTTATTTTTTAACTTTAAAATTACAAAGATTAAAATGAAAAAGACAGAATTAAATTAATTTTAAATTGAATTATCACAACGCTTGTTCAAATGCATTTTTCGCATCTCCTGGCTATGGAGTTTACGGCAGCTGATATTTGGTGCCTATTATTACGCAATGTTTCACGTGCGTCTTCAATTAAATGCACTAGCTCATCTTTCGTATAAAGAGATTCTGATAAACCAAACCCGCAACAGTACCCCAAACAAAATAATCCAGGACATTTAAATCGGAAAGCGGGGCGGCCAGATAGCTGGTCCTTGGTTAGAATGTATCCCTGATCTGGCGCCCTAGGCATAAGATTAGTGTCACACCACTTTCGAACTCTTCTGCCATAGTGTGGAGGCGCACCATTCATTTGAAGCCATGACTGGACTCTATCGTTTAGAGGAACGTCGTCAAAGTAATTGGGAAAATCTTTTTTAAATAGGCTAAGAAACGCTCAATTTAGTCGAGGTGGTAAGAAATGAGGCCAATTAAATTATCACCAAGAACTCCTAGCCAAACATTAACACTAAATTCGGTTTGAAAGGAATGCGGCCTAATTTCATGGGGATTTTGGTGAGCCCACACATGTAAATTGTGAAAATTTACTTTCCCTCTCCGTGTAAACGTTGACTCATCAGTCCAAATAATTTTCTTGAAATAAATGGTTTCATCTATTGAATTTAACATCCATCGACAAAAATTAACACGTTTAGGGCCATCTTCTGGAAGTAAATCTTAAACCGGTTGCAGATGGTAAAGTCTTCTTTGATCCTTGTGGAGCACCTGTAAAATCTTACTTTTTGACACTGTAACATGTTGTTGCCGTAATAGTCGAACAGCATTTTTGAGTGCTTACTGGTTATCCTCATTAAATACATTTGAAATATAATTTCGGTGTTCTTCATTTCTCGCGTTCATTTCTTGGAGTCTTTCTAAGCCACATTCTCGAAACTCTGATGGGTACTAATAAATACTCGGAGATTGGGGCATGTTCTGTTGGGAAATCGTACTCTGACTTGCTTCTTCTGCCTTCTTGTTGCAGTTGAATTGACTCCGGAAACCCATTACTCAATGAAATCTGTTTAATCTTTTGCTGTTTTTTGTTTATTAAAATGTTATTTGGCGATTTAATAAACTACAAACCAAAAAATAAATAAATTTCTGGTGTTTTTTTTCTACTGAACACGCTTCGGTTAATATTGTTTTCATTCATTTGAAATAACTAAATAAAGTAAAAAACTCCCCTCAAAATAGCATATTTTAGTACCATTTGTTCGCGAGAAAGAAATTTGCTCACGAGCGGCAGCCACAATAATAACAATCATAGATAATAAAATAATTAAAATAATTAGCTTTTAAATACTTCGAAATATTTTAGGATATCAAAAATTGCCTTGGTCAAGGGTGGTTGTGCGATTTGAATGTATTACTATATAGTTTAGCCAACAAGTGCCTTTTTTTTTTTTTTTTCAAAAGTTTGGAGAAAGTTTTTCCAAAAATTGTGATCAACATAAACAATTTAATAAAAAAAAATTTGTCGTTTGATTTTATGCGAATATCTCAGAAACTATTTGAGTCCTGTCTTCCCCAGCTCTGTGACCAATTGTATAATTTTAGTTGCGCGGTGAAAAAAGGACTAAAAACGGTGCGGCGGCAGTGCGTGCTTCATATTTTATACACTTCAACAATAAAAATTAGTTTATATCATTATTATGGAGTGAAAAATTCAGGCACTATAAAAAACGATAATCCTTCAAAAAAAATTGCAATTTTTCCGTTATGCTATTATTAATTAAAGTAAACCCTGATAATTTGTAAATTACAAACCTGAGAATTTTCCACTTCTCAGACCCATTATTGAAAAGTTATACAGGATTTTTCATTGGGAAACGGGCATACGTTAACTGCAGGTAGGGGCATGTAGGTGATTCTAAAATACCCCCAAATGATTGATCTAATGCTCTTTATAACCAAAATACAGGGTGTTTTATGTATTTAGTCCATTTCTTTAATGGTTCATAACTTATGATTCGCCCTGTATATTTTTTTTAAATATTTAGGTGAAATACATGTCTTGCGAGCATCTAGTGTATAAAATACACGGCTCCACATTTTCCATAATATGATCAATCTATTAAAATATTTATGAAAAAGAAATTCAGGCCCGTCTTCACAAAATATTTACAAATCTGGTCACCCCAAAACAACACCCTGTATTATTGAATTTACGTTTTGTTTCCATATTCAAATAGAGCGCAAAAACTGAATCTGAGGATCTGCCTTCCCGAGTTTGGTCAGGGGTGTTATTCTTGAATATGCGACCAATTCATTGAACGACTTTCTATCGATAGAACTTCGCATGAAATAATTTGTATGCAATATTTAAGGTTGCTATTCTCGAGTTTCGCACGATGTGAAAAATATCATCCAAACTCGATTCTACTAAAAAATTTGACAACATTGTAATAATTTAATTTTTTATGTTTTTTGTGTCGTTTAATTAAGTATCTTAGGTAAATTGTAACACGTGGCAATGTTATATACTTAGGACTTATTAAAGTGTGATATTTTGCAACTTACATTTAGAGGTGATATAAGCTTGGTAGGATATGGATAAATCAACAAGCAAAGAGGTAGAAGCATATCAAATTGTACAAAAGGAACTTTAGTACTATTAAAAGAAAACAACCCATTCAAAAAACACAAACTGCAATTACTATTTATATCTAATTATTCGTCTCTTATACAAAACTTTTTGCTAACTTATTATTAACTTCTTCACTTTTACAATAAAAACGAATAATAAAACCTCTTTTCATGCTTTCATGTATCAGTTATATTATATTTGTAATGGAACAAAGTGTTCTTACAAAATTTAAGCAAAAATTCACCTTTCTACATTAAATTTTAAACCAAAAACTAATTATCATTTCCTGTTCCTTCATCGATTCCCTTTCCTTCTCCATTTTCTCCTAGTATATCTTTTCTTTGTTGCTAGTTTTTCTTACCCATCGCTGCACAACCTAAAGTTTCTTTACTTGAAATCTGCTTACCATAGTATACCTGCTCTTATTTCTGTCCTCTTCATAATTTTATTGCTCTTTTTCCTGGCAAGTAAAACCTATTTCTTTACATCCTGTTTCTCTATATACAGAGGATGGCTGATATCTAGTCAGCCTAGACCAGTTCCTTGCATAAACAAAATATTGTGTTACCATAGCAACAAACAATAATAACTTAGAAGTGTCAGTGGAAAGTTTATGTCAAAAAAGTAAAACCAGAGTCACGCAATAAATTAAATGAAAAGATGTCCACTGAAATTGGGAAAATATAAAAATTATATCGTTTCATCATCGCTACCTGGTAAATTACTGAAGATGGCACCGATCGGGAGTGGGCCAGTTTCTGTGTCAACCTCTGAACATTCGATGCAGTTCATGACATGATTTTATCAGACCGTTGAATTTGGGCTAAAAACGGATATCTGAAACACTGAATATTTCATACGAACGCGTGCATCATATGGTTCACGTCAATTTGGACATGAGAAAAATTGCTGCAAAATGGATCCCCAAATCTTTGAATGTTGACCGAAGCGTGCAAGGGTAGAAGCATCGTTGTTCGATCTGTGCTCGATTTCAAAGACTATGAAGACTTCTTAAACCCGAATTGCATATGGATGAGACTTGGGTACATTTCCACGATCCAGAAACAAATGGAACAACGATGGAATGGCGACACTCTGGTTCCCCTTCAAGACCGAAGTAGTTTTGTGTCCAAAATCTACATGGAAAAAGTTCTTGCTTCAGTTTTTGAGATTACCATTGAGTAATGATGATTGATTTTTGGATAAGGGTAGAACAATAACTAGAGATTACTATTCGACGTTAATGGGACCCTCACTCTACGGGAAAATACAGAGGAAAGAGAAAAGACGCACAAAGCCATCCAAAGGGGTTTTTGTTTTTTGCAGTACAACGCCCCTGTAATCGGGTCTCATGTTGCCATGCAAAAATTCGTGATTTAGGGTTTGAATTACTAGAACACCCCTTTATTCACCCGATTTGCTCCGTCCGACTATCACCTCTTCCTCAACTGAAAAAAGTTTTAAATGTCGTACATTTTCTTCCAACAAGGAGGTAATAGAAGCTGTGGAGATCTGGTTTGCAGAGCAAGAAGAAACATTTTTTTTAAAAGTCTAGAGACGTTGCAGGTTCGCTGTAATAAATGTATCCAATTAAAAGGAAAATATGTTGAGTAATAAAATATTTTGACATTAAAATTTTGTTTGGTTCTAGAGTAGGCTAAGAATTTTTCAATATATCCTCGTAACCTGTCGTTTCTCTATCCAACCTTAAAGTCCACCTAATACTTTGCTTAAATCCTTCCAAATTTCCAAACTTTTTTCCAATGTCCAAATCTCCTCCCTATACTTTATTCCCTAATTTTTCTTAACATCCATTTTTGTTACTGCAGCAGTTTTCATACAACTATTCGTCTGTTCAATACATGCACCTCATCTTTATTATTTATTACGGTAAAATTCTAGGTATTTCCATGTTAAATACCTTATTATCCCTTTCCTTTTTCACATTTTCATTTTTACTTTTTTGTTACTTTTCTTCTTTGGAAATACTGTTTTCATCAGATTTGCTATTACATCTTTTTTTTTCAAATATTTATTCACCTTTTCTATCGCTACTTGAATTGCTGTTGTTTTTGTTTAAAAATATCAATAAGTTTTTAAAGGATTGGTTAAAATTTAATATTTTATAATTAATTCACTTGTTAAAAAGGAATCACTTTATTTTCCTATTCACTGCTTAAATATAACCAAAATATTCGGCCGATGACACAATCTAGAACAAATCGGTCGTGTAATATTTACTAGACGTTTGAAATCGCCCGAAAAGCGCATGATTTTGATCGTAAGAGAATTGACAAATCGTACATGAATGTATTCGAGAATAGGACCCCACAATAGTTCGCTACTTATTTAATATTGAAATTATTTATTTATTCAAATTTTTAGAAGTCAAATGAAATTCATAAGATTATTTTTAAATTTTGATGACAATTATCTCATCCTAAACTCTCTAAATTTTGTGGAAAGCGTTAATTAATGTATTTTAGTTTTTACTACGAATAACACTATTGTGAAATGGCCAAGGATTCAATTCAACAAAGATAAGAAAACGTAAAATACCCTGTATAAAAAAAGACGTAACCTATTAACATAAAACGATAAATGAAATTTAACACTAACTTACAAAACAGAGAAACTAGAAGAAATTAAGTTACTAAACACTACAACAAATATTCAAAATGACTCATTTAGTAATTTAGTTTTTCTTAGTTTTTGCTTATAAGTAGTTTAATTTTTAAATTATTTTTAACCGAAGTCAAACTTTTGAAAAGACATTTGTTGACCAGACTTATACTTTATAACTCTAGAGATGAAAAGCAATATAGCAACAATATAGCGTTAGCTTTGACCGTCAACATTGAGTTGAAAATTTTGATAAATAAATTTCTCTGAAAAACTCTAACGATTTTTCTTAAAATGTGCTACGTATAGCAATATTACTGCTTGATAAAATTTAGGAACATACGCAACGCATATACTTAAATGTACCACAAAAATTGCCTTTACATGGCGGCTCTACCAAGATTTAACCCGACCCGACCGTTTAGTTGCTTTGTGACTGCCATTAATATCGCGTCGTAGTTTGTATGTCGAAGTTACTGTGACTTCTGTGACAATGACGGCGTGTATGCGCCAGTTGCGGTAATTATGAAAAGAGCAGGGTTATATTGACGGTAGCCGATCTAAATGTCGGAAATTTTGGGTAACTTTGATTTTTTACAAAACTCAATTAAGAGAAAATTTAAATTCATTCGTTTTTTTTCACAAACGACTGTAACGATGTTTCTGAAAATCAGTTCTTTGGTCAATAAATTACGTTATAAATACCATAAATTTTTTGGCGAATTTTGACCGCTAAATTCGATTAAACCAACTTTGATTATTCAAAATCGGATTGAAGGATTTCTTAAAAATTGGTACGCACTCAATAAATTATTATGTAGTCAACAATAAATATGGAGTTATCAATTATTCCGACATCATTTCGGAAAATTTTTGCTACAATAAGTACAGGCTGAAATAACAAATTACAATTAAAATTACATGTCATCATATTATTAATTTAAAATGAATATTAGGTGTAGGTACGAGAAAGTTGGTGCAGGTCACCACCATTTGTTTTTAGTTATTATTATTGTTATTAAAAGCATGGCTTATACCTAAGAAGACGGTCGTTTCAGGTTCAAAAGATGATTGATGTTCTTTGACCACTTACGCACTTGTTTGATTGTGTTTATCTGAACCAGGTACCGTAAAAATTCGTTTTTTAGCTTGTTTATAAGGTTCTTTACAAATCTATTTATCTGCCGGGGCTCTTCAAGACTGTTTTCTTACAAAGTTTGTTTCAATTATTACGACAATTTCTAGTTAAGTATCTGTTTTGGAAAACCTGGTGTGGAGTACAAATCAAGGTTAAATGTCATCATTTTCAGATAGCTCACACCAATTCCTGTGGGCCAGTAGTTGCGTATATATTGGATATAGTTCAAACTCGTTCTTGTATGATGTTAGTCTTGGATCCCCACGCAGTGTTTTTAAAGTTGTAGTTGCTGTCTGCCAGAATTAGTGAAGTTAAACATTCTACTACTTCCTCTATTTAGTAAGTAATATAGAGGAAAATGTGCTGATATGGTAAATGGATTCATGTCAGTTTTCAACAACGATGCTCGTTACTCTACATAAAGTGTTTATGCTTATGCAGTGCTTGAGGTTTTGTTTGATCAAATTACTGTCTCTTCTTCTGATTATTTTATCCGGAGTCCGAATGGTAGTGTGGTAAGGAGTGTAAGTTTCTTTTTGATGAACAGCTGTGTTGTTGAGTTTCAGGTATCAAGAGGATATCAATGTTGATATGTATTAGAAATATTTACACTTCATGTTTGTCTTCGGTCTTGTGTTTCCAGAGTATTGTGTTGTTTTGTATGTATGCATATGGTATTCTACTGTGGATTTGTGGTGTTTAGTTTCTCTACCTGCGATTAATATGTAATCATCTATCCTGCTCTGTTTTAGTGGTTTGGTCATGTTGGAGCTTTCTTTTGTTTTTAGGGTATCTCCTATAAAATTCATTGCAGATTTTGCAGATATTTCCTGGTATACTTTGAATATGGTGCAGTAACCGGGTTCGGCAATATTTAACTTTAAACATATCCCCATTGTTGTTACCCTTAACTGTGTGATCAAGGGTTTGAAGTACTGTTTTTATTAAGTCTTGACGTTCGGTAGAGAAGTTTTCCGAAGCACTACTACTACTACTACTACCTTTGGTTTTTCTCATGTGTACGTAGGTCTTATTACATTGTTATCATCAAGTATTTTTTATTCTTTTGCATCTTTAAAGCTTATTATTATTATTAGTTGTTATAGCTTAAGGGTATCAATTATTTGTACCTTAACCTTGTTACCTATTATATTATTTTTTTTATAGCAGAATTGAAATTCAATTAAGTTTAACTACTTACAAAATCTTAACATTTTATGAATTTTAGACTGTCCTGTGGTAATTAATATTTTTTCTGAGTATCTCGCTGGTATAAAAACTAGCAACTACTCAATTCTAAAGTTATCCTTAAAAAATTATGACAAATTATGCGCAATAATGAAATCGCATAATTTGAGTATTAAAAAACAATAGTAGGTAATAAGTAAACTCAGGCCAATATAATCAACGAGCTTAATTAAATGAGAGAATCAAAATGAACCCAGTTTATCCGGTTATCGAATCGTGTACTAGATAACCGTTCCGCAAATGAAACTCAACAATGATACCTAATACGTAAATTTTAGATGCCAATTAACGATAATTTAAATTGGGAATTGTAAAAAATTAAATTAAAACCTCGCACTTGTTAATTAGATTTGTGACCACACATACTTGCAACGGAAATAAAAGAATTTGGAAATAAAGTCGGATACTCTCCATTATGAAAACAAATAATTACATTTCTATTTTGTTTGCTTTTTTTTGAAAAATTGGAAGTAATAAACACGATTAAGTAAGAAACGTAATTAATAAAAAAAGCTTAAATATTGTGTAAATAAAATAATGTGACAGTTGTATTAGTTTTTCTAATATCCGTCAGATACCTGATTATAAATAGGCATTTACATTTTTAAAGGGACATTAAAAGTTTAGAAAGTTAACAGTACATATATAAACACAAAACCGTGTAAGAAATTTTCAATAAAAACTTAAATTGTAATATAGTACGAAAGCATATATAACATCTAAATTAAAAAGAACAATAAAGAAAAGGTAAATAAAGAATGACAATTTTATGATAACGTATAATAAAATAAAATAATCGGTGAGGAAATAGGAGTTTATTACTAATAAAAAGTAGTAAACAAAAACAAGCTTGTACGTTTTTGTGGAATAGATTTAGAGACATACAGTATTCTATCATGGTGTAACTAAGTACACATTTATAATTTTCTTTGACTAACTTATTTTATCGGTTTAAAACCTTGCAATTGGCGAAAGTTTCAAATAAATTTAAAATAAATAATTATAAGTAAATCAAAAACATACGTTATGAAAATGTATTCATACATAGTTCTTACTTTCATTACAAATAAAGCAATGAAAGTAAGTAACTATGTGTCAGAAAAGCATCATTAATTGATCAAAATTAAAATAAAAATATACACGAACTTACATTCTACGATACGTGCAATAAAAATTTTAAATTGGTTAAAAATTAGTGAAACTTAATTTTTTTTTTCTAAATTAATAAATATTTTTAATTATCTTGCTCAATATTTGTAGTGTAATAACAGCACAATAAACAAGCAGCAGCGTATCTTGATTAAATAACACAAAACGTTATATAAATATCAATTAATATTATTAATCAAAATTTAAATTTAAAATTTTAGTAACAGTTTTTCATATAAAACATTTATTGATAATTTTTTTTTTCTGAAGGAAAATGTTTTTTCGGATTCATCGTCCTCAGCTAATACTGCAACGTCGTTGTGCCAATTATATTATTACTATTGTATATAATAATATAAACATATAAGTATGAATCAATGTGGTAGCGATTGAACATCGAAAGCGGTGATATAGACTTCGGTTTAAACCCGAACTAATGACTGTAAACATAAGTAACAATAAATGAAGAACATACTTAGCTCAGTTAAAGCAAATCCGCTGTAAAATGTAAAGTGAGTATATGGAGACATTTCCCATAATAAATTTAAGAAACACTTTAGAAACAGTCACCAAAATACTTTAATTCTATATCAATGTGCAAAAGCGAACATGTAAAAATAAACCCAATCCCTAATTTCACAACAGGGAACCAAAATACCCGGCAAAAAGACAATTCCAACAAACGCACTAACGGCCAAACATTCAAACCACCACCGAAAATAATAAATTCAACAATAAAAGAACTTTCACAATAAAATCAAAAAATCAACTTCGAACCCAAGAATTCAATACGGTGTAAATGTAATCAAAATTCTCACAAAGAACAACTATTATAAACTAAAGGAAGACCTGTCAAACTACCTAATCGAATTGGGTGTTTTCATTAAATTTATATTTAAGAAAATTATACTTCATTGTTTAGTCATAAACGTAAAAGAAAACCTCAGAACCACAAAAAATATATAATGTGTTTAGAATAAATATTTTCATTTTAAAGATATCCAAAACACAGTCTTTTAAAATTACTCTTTAAACGCGTTACCATTGGTCGTGACGTCAACACTCGTATAAATGGTGGTTTTTGTTTGATTCAGTGGTTATCTTTGTGTTTATTGGAGTTAAAAGCGGGTGCTTATAATTTTATCACATTGAAAGAGTTTGTGAAAGTTTGTTCGAACCACCTGCCGTCTTTACATATGTTTATGGTGATGGACTTTATTAAGAATGATAAACGATTTAATTTCGCGGGGATTAGAGGTGTAAAAGCTAAATCGTAAGTAATGCTATTTAAAACATAATTCACATTAGGTAGACACTTTTTATTCCAAATAAATTTGTGCTTCATATAATTACTACAGGATGCCATTAAGTTAAATTGGCAATGGAGAATATATTAGTACATTCAAAACAACAGTGTTTTTTTTACATTATTTACACCTGACACGAAATAACAACACTTTCACTTGTATAACAGCACTAACTACTAACGTAAAACACCACTAATTTACTATTTTACGTTATTTATACAAGAAATGACGTCACGATATAAACGACCTTTTATTGAACTGTTTCGGTGCCAATTTTCAGTGTTTGAATTAAATATTTTAAAAACTACGCAGCAAATTAAACAATTTTTACAACTGGCGAACGTTTTTATGTGTACAGGCTTTAATTTTACACATTTTATAAAACCTGGAAAATACCGAATTCTTCACCTACACACCAAAAAAAAAGATAAAAAACAAAATCGTCCTAAAATTGGTTTCATTTATAGATCAAGAAGAATTACACGACACCTAGCAAACAAAAACAATACAACCATAAACTGAGTACTAAATTAAAATGGAACAAACTAACTGTAGAATCAAATTCATTTGTAATTGTGCTCTACAAAGACACTTCTACCTAAACTTACAAAAACCAACAAAATAAATCAAAGCATCAAAGTTACATGGGAACATTATTACAAACGGCAACAGCGAACGCAATGCCACGGGTCATCCAACTGCAACCAGAAACCAAGATGCATCAAATGCACAGAACCACACCTCACATCAGAATGCCCAATTATGAAAGGCAATGTCAACTCACCCCCGGTCCAATGCTGCAATTGCCTAGGACCACATATCTCAAACCACGGAGAGTGCCCAGCGTACATCGACAATTTAGAAAAAAATAACCAGGTTAGTGAAAAACCCAGCAGTAACTCAAAACCTATGTACGCCAAAATAGCCAAACAAAATGTTACAACCGAAAAAGCGACATCAATACACTACAAACAGAAATCAAAAACTGAACGAAATATGCAACATCAAAACATTAATAACCATTGTACGTAAAATTAAAACCAAACTGGCAAACTGCACCAACAACATGTAAAATAATGATTCTAGAAGAAATTATCAGAAATATTAAAAAGCTCTCAACGCGAGCGAAAACGTTAAAATAATGACATGGAACGCTCCAAAGTATCCAACACAAAACAAACTTACTATCAAACACAGTCATCCAAGAAATCAAACTAAACCAAAGAAAAAGACCAAAATTCAAAAACACAAAACAACAAACAAACAAACGGCCAATCAAGCGGGCTAATCTTATTAGTAAAACAAATATCATTTCAAGAAGTCCAGTCCAAGCACAAACCTCGAATCGCTACAAATTGAAATAGAAACCCAAGCTAACTACCATCTAAAACACCATTAAGCATAAACGATCTAGACAAACTTCTAAACCAAACAAAACAATAGTAATAGGAGTTTTCAATGCCAAACACTTACTTTGGAACTGCAACATCAACAACCAAAATGGAAAAATTATCTACAACTACTTCCACAACATTAGAGATACCAATCCATTATCTTATCAACTCCCCAACCTACTACCCAATGGAAACTCGGCCGCAACAATTGACATAGCCTTATCAAAAACACAGTAATTACAAACATATTCATCCTCGAAGAGTTAACACCGATCATTATCCAGTCATAATAGAAACACAGACTGGCAAAAATACAGAAACGCCATAAACAACAACATCATAATAAATAACCAAATAGAAACCGAAAAGATATAAACCAAAAATACAAACTTTCACAAGCAACAAGCAAATCAAAAGAGATTCCAGCGCACCAGAATCATTCAATACAAACAACAAACAAACGACCCCTCTATTCAATGAACACAAAATAACAGAACTAAAAATAGAAAGCTGGGAAAAAACTCTGAAAAACATTAATCCACAAGACAATGAACTGTGGGGACTAGCAAGATACCTCAAAACAACAAAAGTCAATGCGACATATGCCAAATAAGGACTAATCTTCTCTGACGAAGAGAAATCGGAATCTATAGCCGACACATATACTACAAACAACATCACCCAACAATAGACGACTCAAACAACGAAACTAGAAAAAAAGTCACACAAACGATCCAAAACTTAAGATCCGAAGTCTTGTCCACATTAGATGACCACCTCACTACCCCCAACCGAAATAACAAAGATAAAAAAATTGTTATCTTCTGACCTAAAAATATCGGATTGATTTTTCCGTTATACAAATTATTACACAACTTCATTAATTGTTCTTTTATACTAGGTAAACTAAATTTTTACGCACCAATGAAAACACCAGAAATAATTCTCCTGTTTATGTTTAGTTTAGTAAAACTATAATATTAAGGCACTAGTCATGGCAATGTGTTATTATAATTATATTTGTTGCAATAGGTACCATATTTTCCATGACCCTTTAGAACTTTATTAGAGACAATTTATAACTTAGTTTTAGTTCTTTATTTATTTTTATTACTATTATTACTAAATTACTATTTCTATAACTCTTATGTTAATTTGATTGTTAATTTGGGACATAGGCTAAGGGCCTATTTAGACCAAATATGACCATGTGACAATATGCCTTATAAAATATTGCTGTGAAAGATACAAGGCGTTAGACAAAAATTTGTTTTCTTATTTTTGTTAATAATTTCCTCACTGTAGATTTACCACTTTATCAAAATCAAAATCACTTAAAAAGTTTTTCGTTACCAGTCGAGGTGAATATCAAATCATTCACGTGGCGCCCCTACACAAATTGTATAATAGTAATAAAATAATGTTCTTTTTAAAGTTAAAGTTTCTTCGATTTTGACGATAAATTTACAGGAAACTAAGTTTAACAAAAATCAATAATTTAATTTCGCCCATCTTTTTCCACAGGATATTTTATAATGCATATGGGTCCTGCTGTTTATTTTTAGCCTAAATAACTGCCCTAGCCTTGACCCAATAGAAGTTATAGTACCCTGTATATAAAAATAAATGTTGTGTAATTGTCTGTTTCTTGTTTGTTCTCGAACTCCTAAACCATAGTATTAATAAAATTCTTCTTCAGGTCGATCCAGAATAGTAACGAACGCCTGATTTTCGCGATTACCTCCGCACAAATCGCAGAAAACCGCACTACAACATAAATTTAATGTCTAAGTGGGTGTGCATATTTCGGATCAAAATGTGGAAAAGTAGCCAAAAATGTACCTTCCTCAAACCCAAAAAAGAAGACAACTTCGGAGAACACTACAGACCAATCAGTGTCTACTCGCTTCACTCGGGAAGATAACAGATAATCGAAACAATTCTTTACATTAAATTAGCGAAGCGCGCTGGACAGCTAATGATACCAGAACAATTTCCAGCAAAACACATCAAAACTCTGCAACTGGTAAGAATTACAACCAAATAACACGCAACTTTAATCAAAACAAAAGAGCAACCATAGTAACACTAGACATATAAAACGCTATTTGACCACAATGTAGCAAAGGGACCAACCTTGCTTCTCAACCAAATACAACCTCCCAAACAAATTTAACTAAAATAATACAATCTTTTCCTCACCAATCCAGCATTCCAAGTACAAATCAGAAAGAAGAAGAATCCAGAAGGAAAATCAGATCAGCAGGAGTTTCCCATGAGCCATATTATCCCCTAATTTATTCTCAATGTACATCGATGACATACCTAAAAATTAAAACACAGAATAGCCTCTTCGCAAACGACATGCAAGTTTATGGTAGAAAAGCCAAGCCAAGAAATACCTCCAAAAACACGTAACAAAACTGGAAAGAATATTACTACAACTGAAAATTAAAATGAAGCCAACCAAACCACAATCACCAAATTCAAGCTATACAAAGGACAAATCAAAACAACAATATAGCATCGAAACAGACAAAAGTGAAGTACTTGGGCGCAACGCTGGACAAAATGTATTTTAATAATCACATAACAAATATCAGCATAACAACAAACAATGCAATAAACTCACTCTTACCCACTGCTTACTCACAAAATTCAATAAAGAAAATTAAAATCCACACGCTAATAAAACCAACTTACGCCAACCCAATATGGAGCAAAACATCAAAAAAACTACAAACAACTCAAAATAAACCGTTTAGAATAATCATCAACAAACCTAGGAATACAAATAAAGAGGAAACTTAATATCCAAATCAAAACGATTGAAAACATAATCAATCAAGATCAACAAAATAACATGAAAATTTTCAGCGATTTCAGTGAACTTATCAAAAATGCAATCGAATATCGTATTTTGTAAAATATGAATCAAACATTGTTTTTTTAAAAATGGAGCTAACTAAGTACATTTTTGGATTTTTGAAATCTACGTGTTTTCCTGATTTCAAATATAGATTTCTGAAAATTCACAATATACATAGTGTTAAAAACAATGTTTGTTTGATACTGTTTATTTATTAAAATAAAGATTGTTATGCATTATACATTGTTTAAATATGTCTATGTGTTCAATAAAAATTTGAGTGGGATTATTATTTAAAACATGAACATTTAATAATGACTTTTTTCAGTACAGTAAGAAATATCTTTTTTAAAGCAGAATTGTGTTTATATTGAAAACTATTAGGGTACAAAATATTTTCAAAATTTTATGTTGGTATTTACCAAGTACCCTTGGATTTCTGTATACAAATCCTCACCTCTCTGTGCCGACTTCAATGTGAGTAACATTGTATATTTTTGTTTGAACCTTTTAGAATTAAACGTTTTGTACAGTCTGGGTTATTATTATTTTAAATAACTTATCAGAATCCAAAATTAATATTTCTGACAGGTTTTAACTTTATAAACACAGCCATCAAAGTTTCTCCAAAAAATTTTGGGGCAAAATTTGTTAACTTGAATGGTTTTTAATCCATTACATTACCAATGTTTTTTAAATTAATTAATTAGCTTTAATTAGAGGTATTTTAAGTGGCGAAACCATATTTTTAACCTTCTGAATCGATTTGCCTATCATTTGGTATGTTTTTCAACTCAATCCGACATTTCGTTCTCTACTTCTCGGCGTTTTTTTTATGTGGTTTCCCCTGATAGACCTATTCTACAGTTTCCACTTTTTCTTTAATGAATTTCTCACTTGTCATGATATTAATAGCCATCATCTTTCACTCTTACTTATCACAACAGTTCGCTTGCTTTTCTTTTTAATGAAGCGGTTAATCTGGGTAAAGGCATTCAATTATTGAATTTCCTCTGTTACAGTTGGTTGTACATCCATTGCGGTACAATGCCCGGAACTTTGCGTGGTTTCGATCCCTGATCTATTATTATTGGCTCGAAGTGCATGTTTCTGCAACTGATTCACTTCTGCACTTGATGGTATGGTTCTGAAGGTATGTCTTTACTGCTCGTTTTTGCAACCTGACCTGAAAACCAAAACTGACTTATTGCCTCCCCACGAGTCAGCAGCGGGCCATTACCTTTCAAAACATATCAGGCATGCAAAAGTGAATCGGTGGACAGATAAATGCACTTGAAACCAATGACAACCGATACAAATGCATACTCTCTTGACTTTGTATTCTGTGGGTGTATTAAAACCAACTGTAGCAGGGCTTTGTGGATGTCAAATAGCAGGTTTGAAATGATCTGTTTTGTAAAGAAACCTGCACGAAAGGGAAAGAAGATGAGGACTCGAATGGCAAGATACGAAGTTGATGACAAACTTACAACGATCAACCGCTTCATTAAAGAAAATAATATTATACACCTGTGATAAGTGCGAGAATAAACGACTTCAGTTGTTATGATACGAACCTCTTTTTCATTATGAAAATTCGAATAACAAAAAAATAAAGTATAAATGAATTTTTTTGTAAATAAGTAAGATTAAATAAAAAATTTTGGGACCTGCGAATAACTTAAAATTCATTTATATTATTTTAAATGTGTTCGATTTTCTTGAAAACGGTTGGTTGAATGACATCTTTCGTATAATTTTTGAGCTCATCACGTCAAGGAATGAAAATCTTCAAACAACAATCTAATATACTGAGGGGCAAAAGAACATTTAATGTACGCGAAGTGCTGCTGGTGGCGCCCACTACAAGGTACATCAATACTGTAATCAGATTTATTTTGATGCTGTAGAACTGCTGAATACCAAATTTCGTTGAAATCGTGCTTTTATTAAGGGAAATATTACAAAAACTTTTCAAAATTATAACTTTGACACCTTTAACTTTTTGCATGCACTTTGTACTGAGTGTGTTAGGTTCAATCGAGTTATTTTTTAGCTCCAGAATATGTGGTTTAATTTATGACCCATATTTGTTACACCCTGTATATATTATTACATGTCGCTTAGCTGATAATATTTCTTTTAATGTTTTAAACCGTTTACTTTGCTATTATACATTCGCACTTAAATTATTGCAACTTGACATGGGGCAATACTGAATTGCAAAAAGGATTTTTCATCCAGCAAAGCTGTTTGCGTATTAGGTCTAAATTATTCTGATATTAGAAACTGTTTTGTATAATATGAAATATACATTACCCCTGCGTATTTATTTTACACTGTTTAATCTATGCTAAAAGAATGAGAGCAAATTTCTTAAAAGATCAGATATACAGCAATACGTAACTGAACGAAGCAGTGGCCACTGA